>JAHWXV010810898.1:0-10474 GCA_024586415.1 Phrixothrix hirtus
TATTTCTGTCCTAGCGAAGTTATTAAAATGTTTGATTTTAATTAGATATTTATTAATCACTTTCAATTAATAAGTAACAATTTATTTACAATACATTTATACATATTGCAAGTAACTAAGCAACAAATGCTTACAAGAGCCCGGCTGTAACAAGACTGCCTCTTTGGGGACGGTCAGCATGAGGGTCTTCATGCCTCTTTCCCCGCGTGCATAGCCGTTAGGAAAGCTACAAAAATTTTATGGTTTCAAATTTACAATATTATGTATTTAACAAACTATAATACTTTGAGAGATTGCAAGATCTTATCTTCATCCCCAAGTTCCTTATTATAAATCTGTATTAAGATGAAATGGCGCCCTACCGATTTATACACTTTACCGACACTTATCGTTATCGGCGCTTTGTAACTTACCTAATATCAATCAGCTAGACTCCCTTTGCGACCCCATTCTGCTTTACTAGTTGTGCACACTTGTAAGTTTTGAATATTGACGTTATTAGCCTTTTGAAGATGCGAAGTGCTGTTTTATTCTGTTGTAGCCTTAAGGTTTATACACTAAAAAATATTCATATGCTATAGGGCCACTTAAAATAACACCCTAAATTATCTATTGGGTTTAAACAAGTAATATAGTGTTCGTTCAGTATACTAATTTAGGATATTTTAACTCCTACATTCTACATAAATATGCATATAAGTGACAACGAGTCATGCAACTTACCAATTTCTATTAACTTAATCCTAAAAGTTATTCGGTTAATTTCTAACACTAATATGGTAATGAGCAAGAGTTTTTTTAATTGGATAACACATCATTCACCTATGAGAGGAACCCCTTTAAATAGTAAAATATAAATGCATTTCTTTATTCTGCTTATCTTCAAGAAAATGTAGTTCAACAATGTAGTCTTGACGAATTCCCACAAAACATTAAGGAAGAAAACGTGTTGAAGGTGACTTTTTCTGCTCCAGTAAAAATTTTTTTGAGAATAATTGTTACGGTATGTTTACTATCTATTCTGTTATTGCTAAATGTTATTTCATGACAATATTTTCACAATGGCATAACAAACAGCGGACAAGTAAGTTATGGCCTTTAGTGTGTCTCCAATTATTGAATAAATATATTAAATATTATACCCTTGAAGAAATTTTAATGTAAATGTTAATGCATCAAGGGATAGTGATGGATTAAATTAGAAAAATTAATATTTTTAAATATTAACGTTCATATTCGAAATCATGCTTTTAATATCTTGCATTTAAATGTAAATATATTAATTTTTATTAAGAATATCTATATATGTAGGTAAGTAAAGGAGTGCCACTTATATGTAGATAGTAGAACGAGGTTATTTATACGACGTACTTAGTTAGGCTGTGTGTATAATACAATGAAACAAAAACAACATTTTAATGCATATCAGTATAATGAATCAGTAAATTTAAAGTCAAATATAATCAATTTTACTTGATGTAATTATATTACATTCGTTTAGTCAAATTCAGCTCCAATTGTTATACTTATATCTCCAGGTAATATGTGTGTTTGATGGTACCAACGGTTTGTATCAACTACAACTGTAAAGATATTTACTTGTTAATCATTATATTGATCTCTTTGCATAGATAATTTACTTATTTCACCAGGTTCAACAATTACTTGTAAGTCACGACATTTGTATAAACATTCAGGTGGTGGTGCCAATGTCCATTGCTTTTTTCCTCGTAATTGAGCTTGCCAGGAGGGGTATACAACATTATCCACCTACAAAAGAAATGAACTTCAATTAAAATATTTAGCAATTATAAGTAGTTTCCTTTTGTATCGAATAACTCTACTTAAAAGTAAGGAATTCGACAATTTAAAGTGGACATGATTTAATTGAAAATGTCATTTTAATTTTTAAACTAAACACATTTTTTATTGAAAAAATAATCATTCTTTTATTTCAACAAAATATGTAAACATATTGTTTATAAATCACCTTGGCTTTTCTGGTAATATATTACTTTTGATGAATTTTCTCTAATATCTTGGAAAAAAAATCAGTCTATTTTATAATTAAAAGCAAAATGTCATTCTTCACTTTTTTAATTGTTTCTGTATCATGAGCAAAAATATTTCCTTGCACAAGTCGTAAAGCAAAATGTCTAATGTCGTTGAATCGTAAGACGTCGGTAGTCAATTGACGTCTCCAATTCTGGAAACAGCACGATCAAAGATTTGTATAAGAAATAAAACCATTGATGAAGCCGTCCAACGTATATGATGTAACAAAATTCGAAATAACGATACTTTTTTATAAGATTCCAGAACACTCCAGAAGGTATCTTAGGACTAAAATGAATTATGTAATCACGAATAACTCATTACCGCAACTGCTATCTAAATAAATTCAAGGTCACAGGAATGAGTTATGGCATTGGAATTTATTACATCAGAATTCTGATTATTTTTATTCCTTACAATCTTAAACGTTTCTAGGATTTTTTGTTTCTATATAAATAGCAATTTAAATTTCTTTAGCTTTAGTTTTGTTAATAAACTTGTCTTGTTAAGCAGCTATTATAAATAAATTGAAATGTCCACGTTTATTATTAGTCTATTCTAAAATAAATATTTCCATTGAAAACTTGTTGATAAATAATTATAAGTTAGTGAATATAAATTAGGACTTTTTAAACAATTAACTAGTCTCGTTACATTAGTATCAGGTGTTGAATCTGTTATTGAAAGTGTGAACTCACGAACTATTAATAATCAAAGCCAATGTTAATTTTTTTTATACATGCCGATGACAAGAAGTACCGTGAAGAATATGGAGTTGCTGTTGGAAATGTTGTAAGAGATGCAGGACAAAATGAATTCTAATAAAAAAAAATGGAATCAATCAAATTAAATTACAAGAAGAAATTGATTTCAATCAAGAATAAATGAAATACAGTCAAACTAAATTGCAAGAAGAAATTACAAATAGATTAAAACATCAAATGGTAAATTACAGGACGAAATTAAATCAAGTCAAATTGTTTTGCAGAATGGAATTACAAACAGAGTACAAGAAGAAATTAAATCAAGTCAAAATGCATTAAAAGAAGAATTAATTAAGTCAAATTAGATTACAAGAAGAAATGAAGGATGTTACAAAAGGTTGTCAACAAATTATGAGGAAGTAACCAAGAAGTGCGATGAACTACATCAAAGGTTATCCTCCTCACCATGAATAAAGAAGTCAGCATGCCTAAGAAGGAAACCCCTCCGTTTCTTATGGGCAATCCGTTGACGTAAATGTATAGTAAGTTGATCACTTGCCTGTTGCTCAAAATGGCATGTCAAGAACCAGAAGGCACATTAAAGCACTTACGTATGACGGGAAGATATCTTGGGCCAATTATTAGAAACAGTTAGTAACAGCTACAATATCAAATAGTTGGACCATTAAAGAAGAGGCAACTGGCTTAATAGTGGCTCTACGTGGAGATGCTCTAGATATTCTACAAACTATACCAGATAATCTGCAGAATAATTTGGATTACCTTGTTTCACGATTGGAAATACGAGATAGAGATAAACATCTGCAATTGGTCTACTATGCCCAGTTAAGGAATCGTATGCAGAAAAGTGAAGAGAATCTCCGAGAATTCGAAACTAAAGTTGCACGGTTAGTAAGATTAGCACACCTAACGCTTCCAATAAGTTTCATTGCAGAAATTGGGATGAAACATTGGTGGAAGGTCTTCAGGATTCTGAAACAATAGGAACTTAGATTAGCACGTTCGCGTGATGATTCTAGTGCACTAGCTCATGCACTGGAATTTGAAACGGCAAAAAAAGCACCTAAATTCCATGCTCACGTACGTGCCGTTGAAGAAGTTAAAGATGGTGTTGAGAATCTAGAATAGATGTCTTTGGGATTACTTAAGACGTAAAAACCAAATAGATGTAAAGCAAGATGTTGGAAATACGGAAAACGGGGATATATTCAGGGAAATTGCACGAATTCAAGAAGGTGTCCCGCCGATAACAAACCATTAGGAACACGGTGCCGGAAGAAACCATCGACATACTGACGATTTATCAAGACGGCTTTGCCCAGAATATTATAAACACTGCTTTCAGTTGGAAACGAAGGTTTAAGTACCTTTTGTCAACTGTACTACTATAAGCAGCGATGACTGGAAATCAGATAATGTCAAGCAAGATCAAGGAAGCGACCTAGCTTTAACGTTATTATTAAAATGAAGGAATACAGGTCAAAGACTAGATTGGTAGGAAATGAGCCATTTAATTTCGTTGTTAAAGCATATTGGTCTCAATGGGATTCCGTGTAGCTTCAGGATGACCTTTTGAAAAGAATGCTGGAAAATAATGATGGAAATGAAAGACAAAATTAGTTAGTGGTTCCGAAAAACAGAGAACTGCATGATAGTCCATCTGGAGGGCATATAGATGTAAACAAAACTTTGGGAAAGGCTAGTGAATGATTTTATTAGATAAACTGCAGGGACGGTGTTAAGGAACAGTGCCGACAATGCGTAATATGTGCTCTAGGAATAGTTTATTAGGGAGGCCAAAAGCGCCTTTGAGGCAATATAATGCAGATAGACCATTTGAAAAACTATCAATTGATATAGGAGGTCCGCTTCTGGAAACAGAAGCAGGAAGCAATAAATACTAGTTTCAACGGACTATTTCAGTAAATGGACTGAAGTATACGCTTTACCAAATCAAGTGGCAGATACAGTGATCGAGAACTTAATGAAAGAGGTGTTTAGCCGTTTCAGAATTTCATTGGAATTACTTTAAGACAAAGGAGGAGATTTTGGGCCAGCCTTCTTCCAAAGTCTCTGTAAGCTGTTGAAAATACGCAAGACCAGAATTGCATGAGAGAGTTTGCAATAATATCCAGATTGTCAGTGATCTAATAAAGTTCCACTAAGATGTAAGTTCCAAAGTGGGAGGATTTCAACCAAATGATCTAGTTTAGTTGTACTAGTTTCAACGACGACGAGGCGTATCTCCTAATTTTCAAAGATTCTGGGAAGGTCAGAATAAAGCTATAAAAAGGATCAACGATATAATATATCGTATAACGAAATTGCTCAGAGGAGAACCCAAAGTAGTTCACATGAATCGGTTAGTCCCATAAACTAGGAGGAATGCAAAATCAGAACAACAAGAATGTGAATAAAGGGCGTATCATACTGAGTTAGAAAGAGTAGAAGCTAAGGACTGTCAACAGTCATTTACTGAATTTATGCCAATCTATTCGTGTCACACCAAGCTCGTTTTGGTGTTATTACTGAAGAATACAGAAATCTGTTCGACGTACTAGAGGATTATCGCTTGACTCAATGTGTTGCTAAAGGCATCCGAATGTGCAGTAGCATTGCAGTTGAATTTAAAAGAGGCATAGTAGCGCAAAAGGAATCCAGCAGCAAAGGTCAGAAATTGTGAATTGTGCGCCTTCGCCAGGTATGCGAAGCATTTACTACTTCGTGACTAATACTTTGTTCTATCATAAATCACACTAAGAAGACTCGTGGAAGGTATTATGCGACCTAAGGAAAAAAATGTGTGCCGGTGCTGGTAGAAAATTATCTATACAAAAGCTTGGTTGCGGTGTGGATCAACTTAACTGGCGCGTAGTACGTAACATGTTGGAAGTGATGTTTCGAGACATCGGCATCAAGGTCCTGATGTATATCTAGAATTCAGGGGGAACGCCACTAATGACGAAATTTGCGGACTACCATTTTTTCAAGAAATGGGGCTATTGGTATGGATTACAATACAGATTTCGACATTTGCAAACAAAAGTAAGATCACCGCAAGAGCAAAGCCCAATGTCGCTGTTACGGGACGTAAAAAACTTAAAGAGTGGGCAGTTTAACAAGATTAGGGATAGCAAAAATTTTGTAGAAGATTCTAGATATTCTAGAAGATTCCATAGAACTAAGATAACTGAGGTAATCACGAATGAGCCATTGCTCCAACTGATAATTAAATAAATTCAAGGCTATAGGAATGAGTAATGGCATTGGGATTTATTTTATCAGCATTTTGACTAATATTATTCCTTACTAATCTAATCTTGAATGTTTCTATAATTTCTTCTTTCTATATAAATAGAGGCTTAAGCTGTTTTAGTTTTGCTAATGATCTTGTCTTGTTAAGTAACTGTTGTAAATAAATAGAAATATAAACGTTGATTATTGGTGTACAGTAGAAAAAAGTAAAGATTAAATAAAGACCAATTCATAGTAGTAGTCTAACAATGGAAAGGCGTTTCAATCGAATTATTGGTCAACAAACATATGTAATTTGAAACTAAATATTTCTTAGACATTAAGCATTACAAATAAAAGAGAGACAATTGCACATACCACAATAAGTAAGCGTAATCAGAGGTTTCTAAATATTTTCTATTGTTAAATAGTACAGATTACTTTTTATTTTGGTTTATTATAATTTAATTTTGAACATTATATCGTGATACATTTTACTATTACAATATTGTCAACATAAATTATAAAATTACAATTAAAGGTTAATTATAAATTGGTACAAAAGGTCCATTCAGACTGACTACTTTCTAGATATGAAAAGTTATAATCATTATCGCTATCGTCGGTAATAATTAAGGGGCCAATTTCTTCTATTAAGCTTCCCGTTGTGAATGTGTTTCTTATGTCCTTATAGGTATGCTTTACGCACTATTTCCATGTGTCAATAGTAACTGTCTTAAGTGCATTTTCCCATGTGGAAATGACGATGCTTTAATAATATTTTTTGTTATACTCGTTTTTTACAATTCTCTATATCAAAGCAAACAATAAATAACAATTGTATTTAAAATTTTACTTTCTTACGTATATCTGGCGATAAATTATTTTGTTGACGATTTCTTACCATTGAAGCTTAACTATTTATTTGTAAACGTTTACTAATTGTTTGTACATTCTTCTTAATTTCAGAATAAAATATTTGTGTTTACAATTTAGCCCAATAAGTAAAAATCATCTCATTAAGAACAAAAATAAAAAGCAACTCGCATTATTTAGTAGCAAAAAATTTTAGAACCTTGGACATACTGAATTGTTGGGGTAATGTGTGAATATTATGTAATTTTCTGTCTCTTTTATTCGTAATCCTTATACTTCAGAAATATTATCTCTTTCAAATTATATTTGTTGACTAATAAATTAAAGCGAAACTCTTTTTATTGTTAATCTGTTCTAGGGGTTGGTCTTTATTTAATCTAATATTGTGTATTCAGCATAACTTTGTTATAACGAACCCGTTATGTAATGAACGATCGTCTATAACGAGTAAAATCTCAAGTCCCGAACTGATTTTCAATTATTAACGTACATTTACGATTGCTTTTAACAAACACATTTATAACGAATTGGATTTTACGATCTTTTATAACGAACTTAAATTGAAAATACTAACTAATTTTGATAAGTAATCAACAAAGAAGATAAAAAACTTATTTGCTTGTATTAAACAAACTTATGTAAAATACGAGCCAAGAATTTCGTCAAACATGCAAAGCTTATCGCGCATTTGTAAAATTCGGCGCGACACATTGTGATTTTTAAATGCACACCAATTTATGTGTAGTTTTACGCTTATCTAAAGTTATCTTTAAATGAGATACCCCTCCGAAATCTGCCAAAGGCGTTCAAAGATGACCAAAATTTTATCTCTACAGTGCTGCACGGCGAATAGAAGCAATAGGAATTGTAAAAATAAAGTCCCCTGCAAAGAATTTCACTTCGATGCGCTTCGCATTGCATGAGTTGACGAAGATTTACTGAAATTTTGCTGAACTTTTGGTAATTTAGTTGGCCTTCGATCACATTTGACAACTCATATATTTCTCGCTTACAGGCAATGTTATGCTTTATTTCTCCGCATTTAAATTATAGACAAGTTTACTTTTTTGCTCACTGATGTAACGCGAAGCGCGCTGAAGAGAAATTATTTGCACGTGATTGTACACAAATCTGTACTTGATTTTAATTCGTAGTTCGTAAAAGTGCATTAACGTGCATTTTCAACGCTTTGGTTATAGTGAACGATTGGTTATAACGAACAGCTCGTTATAACAAGGTTATACTGTATACACAAGGTTAAATTGTACTTACTTATTTTATCTAACAATAATAGATGTAGGTAAATTTGTCTTTGTCGGGGTCTAGATAGTATAATAAGTCCCAGCATAGCTGGGATAGCCTCTCTATAGAACAAGATGTCCACCGGACAACCTTTTCTGATATGTATAGCTTTAAAAATTAAAAGAATTGCTTAAAGATATCCTACTAAATTTACTCTAAACCATCTTGGCGATGGTTTTGTTATATAACGGCAAAGGCAACTGCCATGTGGCCATGCTGAATATGGGATAAAAGAGATCATAAATTATACTCGGACATGACAATTTTATTACTAGCGGTTGTACCATTGCTATTGTATGATTATTGTAGTGTTACTACGTTTGAAAATTCAAAACCTACTAGATTTTACCTTTAAACGTTTTGATGTAAATAAGAAATTTTTAAACTCACTTAAAGGAAGAATTAAAATTATTAATAGTTAACACGATAAAATCATACCTAAATGATGCAAGTTATTTAGAAGACTTGCACCAAATCGATACAAGAAGCAATTACAACTGCAGTTGGGAAAATTGGTAGAAAAGTTTCTTCATTAAACACTGAAGTGTTTGAATGCAATACAAAAATTGAGAAATTACAAAATATACTGGATGATCAAGAAATGTATAGTCGACGTAATTGTCTACGTATTTATGGAATCCCTTAAATTCAAGGTGAAGATACAGATCAATTAATATTAAATGTGTTTAATAAAAATTTAGAGTTAAAAATGGAGTTAAATTCTATTCAACGTACAGGTAAATTTATTGATAAAACTGCTATAAATTTTAATATTAGACCCAGGCCGATAATCGTTAAATTTGTCAGTTATCGCGAAAGACAAAAAGTTTTAACAAATGACAAACATTTAAAAGGTACTACTATTACAATAAAGAAAACGTATATCAATTTTGAAGATTGCAATATCTCGTTTTGGACGTCGTAATGTGTGGTCCAGAGATGGTTATATTTGTAAAAAAGGGTGAAAAAATATATAATAAAAATAAATTAGAATCGGACTTAGAGCAAATTAAATAATCATGAAGTTATAAGTTTATTACATTCGATTAATTATTTTTAATTTTTAAGTATTAATTTGTGAGCAAAATTATTGGCAATTGTGTTAGGTTAATTGAATTGGAAGTCTAAATTTATAATTAAATTTCTTATAGGTATTTGGTTCTTTTAAATTGGTAATTAATTTAAATATATACTTGGCAATTTTTAATTAATGCACATAATAATGTGTGTTTTATAATCGGTTTTAAAATAATTATAAATATAATAAGATCACTTGTTCTGGTCATTTAGTTTAATTTAATTTATTATTTTTATTTGCCTGTTTTGTTTAATCCATATTATTTAGGTTAATGTTACATATTTGTTACCAAAATTGCGGGGCGCTCAGGGGGAAGTTAGATTACTTATACACTACACCATTATGTTGTGATTATGATATTATATGTTTATCTGAAACCTGGTTAATTAAAGGTATATCGAATAGTGAAATTTTTAATAATAGAACTTATAATTTATTTAGATGCGATCGCGATAGTGTAACTACGAAAAAATTTAGAGGAGGAGGTGTATTAATTGCAATAAAAAACCAATTTAAAGTTATAGGGTCTTCATCGACTAAAGAGGAACAATTTGAAGCTATTTCCGTTAAAGTAAAAATTAATAAACAAATATTAACATTTGTTACGGTATATATTCCACCGCAATCCATTCTTGAAAATTACATTAAATTTTTCAATTTTGTGGTACAAAACTGTAGGATTGATTTAACAATATTTGTTTGATCGGGGATTTTAATTTAGAAAATATGTATGATCCTGAAACAGATTTCAATTTATTAGATAATAGACACAATCAGTTAAATATATTTTTGAATTATCACTCATTAAAACTTATAAATGATACAAGAAATTCAAATAATAAAACTTTGTATTTGGTTTTTCTTCTAGAATCGTTAAATAACAGATGGAAAGTTGTAAAAGATGATTTGTTTTTGATAAATGTTGATCCGCATCATCCCCCTATTGTAATCGAAAGTATTCTTTCCCAATCACACAATCATAAGCATTTCGAAATAAAATTTGCAAGTTCATATAATTTTAAAAGAGCCGACTTTTTAGCAATGTCTTGTGCAATTAGGGACGCTAACTGGCAACCAGTTCTTGAGTGTACTGAAGTTGACTTAGGGGGGGGGGGGCATTTTATAATATAGTGTACAAAGTGTTTGATTTACATGTTCCTAGAATACATAAACTATTAGCGAAATATCCAACCTGGTTTACAGC
>JAHWXV010810963.1:0-10774 GCA_024586415.1 Phrixothrix hirtus
CGTATTAATAGTCGTTACTCAAATTAATACTTGAGTAATGATTACGTAACGCATACTCAATATTGGATCGACTACTTGAGCACTGACTGTATTAATAAAGCAATTTTAAGTATCCGTCTGATGAGTAATACTCAAGTAAGTTAAGATTATCCAATAATATTTTATAATTAATAAATGTTAATTGGGTAACTTTCCGCAATATTAGATCACATTCGATTGTAGATTGTATTCTATTTTGTTTTATTCTATGTCTTTTAGGTTAAATTATCTAGGATTCTTTGTTTATAAAATGTATAAAATGACAAAGCGCACAAAAAAGAAAAATTTTACAGAATTTGAAAAGTCGTATTTAATATCGTGTATGATACCATATAAAAATACAATTGAAAATAAATAAATAAATGGAACTACTATGAATAAATAATTACAATTACAGGCTTAGTATTAATAATAATAGGATATTCATCCACTATTTGGTGCGAGCAAAGAAAAAAAACCTGGAAAAAGAGTAACCTTACTAGATGAAATCCTAAGTCTTTTATATTATGTAACCAGTTAATGGATTCTGGAATAAGGTTGTGGATACCAAGAAATCCGTAATTAAACTTAGTAAAAGGGCAATCAAATCCAGGTACAATTTTACTAGGGTCCTCCATTAAATTTTGGTTAAAAACACCAGTGGAAGACTAAATTCTTTATTTCTCCACCAGTCGAACGGGCTTTTTGCAACTCTTACATATCGTTTAGCTAACTGTTCTGTATATATTCCAATAAAATTATCATCAAATGCTTCATAAACTTCAAAATCATTACTTATATTGATTTCTTCCTCCATTTCATGAATTAAATTATAATCTTCTATATTTTTTATAGGTAGTAATTTCAATTTTAACTCAAACAAATACCGTACATAAAAACATGCATTTACATTAATTAAATAAGTAGATAGTATATTAAGCCTAGCGATTTTTGCTGATAACAGTAAATAAAATATGTGTCTGTACTTGTGAGATAAAAACAATTTATAAACTTAGCCACAATTTGTAAACAAATCCACTACTCAAGCGACGTCTAAACTATCATTACGTAAAATGCACCTTTTACTCAACTAAATATGCTTTAGAGATTCAAGAAGGGATTGTTAATACATGTAAAACTTTTATTATCTGAGTACGGTTCACATAAAACTTACTTATATTTACTCCTTGATTATATACTCAAGTAACGACTATTAAATGATCTCCGATCCTAAAACTCGTTTTAAGTAAGAAACTCACTTGAGTATCGACTATTAATACGACGGTTGGAACTCGATTTAGTACGCTTAGTTGAAACTTACTTTATTAATAGTGTTAGTGATTGACATTTTATCTTCTGTATACAATATAGATATAGACGTAATCGCGTTTTTGACAAAACTGGCTATTCTCACAGTGGAGGTACTTTATTTGCAGCTAAGCTACGATATATCTTCTGTGCAGTGATTAAAACCTACATCAACGGAAAATTGTCCGCTAACTCTGGCGCCGGAGATAGGGAAGTGATCGCTGACCTGCTTCTGACGATAACAGAAAACTACGTAGTCATATTTTTTGTTGTATCCACCCTTACCGTTGGTATAGCAGCGGTCCTGTCGAATAATAGAATTCATGATCTCGTTGACCGCTAGGTATTTGTTTGAAGATCTTCAATGACACACACAAACACCAAATTTTGCCAGGACAAACGAAGTTGCAAGAAATCTGAAAAGAGAAACGACAAAAGTCGAGATGGGAACGCCGCTGTTCCAACGCTAATTGAAAAACTGGAGCAGAGTTACAATAGCTAATTTTATTAAATAGTAAATTAAGAAATATAGTAAGCTATACCAGTGCAAACATAACTAGTATTTTATATTCCCAAGAGGGCGTTTTAAAACGTTTACAAGGGTCGAGATATACCTTTTTTGGACAGGTCCAAAGGATATCCCTACATAAGTGTATAAAGTAAAATTACATGAGCTTAGCATTAAGTTTGACAATCGTAAAGCTAAGTTATATGGCACAGGTAGTAACAGAGAGCTAACCTTTTCTCTACAATCGACAGGTGCAAGATAAAAACTCTAAATTACACAATAGTAAAAAATATAATCCATTCAAGTGTACCAAATAGTGACAAGAATAGGTTTTATAGGAATTTAGAATCTTACAGCTTTCAATTTCTAAACATCTGTCAGCACCATGCTTATGTAGCGATAGGCGCTACGAACAAAGTGATAGTTTTCCCTTAAAGCAACTCTCTTTCAATCTCGAACGTAAATATTGATTTTAATTAAATTGTAGGAGGTTATTCGTACTGTAAATGTGGCACAACTCTATTAATGGGCGCATATAAACATAACTGTAACAAAAGTTGGTATTTCATTTTGTAATCGTCACCGCAGAAAAATTTCAGCTGGTTGTCATATTCATATGTGAACGTAGTAATATTTTAATTAGCCCAACAAAACTACCTCGCTGTTATTATACAATTTTGAGCATAGAAATAACGGTAACAAAACCGTCATATTAGTGAGTTTTACATAATAAAACTAAAGCTCTTAAAATGACTTTACATTGAGAACAAGTGAATTAACCCTACTCGTTTTTATTATATTAACTAACACTTAGCAGTTTGATGTTAAAGTTTAGGGCTCCTTAATAAATATACGCCACTGATAATTTCGCACAGACGCAATGTGTTTGGTAAAAAGTTCATGTAGAAACTTTAAACCAAGACATACTATTTTTTTCCTTAAGAGGGACCTAAAACATCAAGTAAGTTTGTACTGTAAAAGTGCGGTGAAGGGAAATCCGGCGCGAAGGTGGGATTAGCAGTGCATAGCAATGGTAGTTGATACTTGCAAAATAGACTTCAGGGCAGGCTTTTGTTCTGTGTTTCATTTGATTATTAAAATATTGTATGGAATTTTTTAATCTCTAGTGAATTTTATATGTGTACACACGTGTATAAACAAGTAACGTCTAACACCTTATTTATTTATTATTGTTATTGTATTATTGTATTTGTATATTCTTTGAAATTAGATTTATATTTGTATCCTCTTGTACATGTATTTACTAATTTGCATACACAAAACGTAGCAATTTGTGAATCTTTGGATAATAAAATCATCATATACCGTGTGCCCCAAAAGAGATAGTATGGCCTCTATCTACATTTCTGAGTTTTAAAATGTTAGCCTATAAAAAGCTTTTACATACACACTCACAGTTAAAATAGGAAATACAGATCTTAGCACAAAACAGAGGCATCTAGTGTAATTTCGTGAAGTCAAATTTCTTCTTTACATAAAATGGTTCTTTATGATTTGTTATTTTATAGATTAATAAGTCTTTTTCAGAAAATAAATTCAAAGACGATTTTGGTTATAGCATTCCAAAAACAGGAACACAGCGGTAAGTTTGTAAAATCGCATCATTTATCCCAAGTTCATCTGTGATGAGATAAAAAAGATTTTAGAACGCCCGCCGCCTAAAATGAATTCCTTTTTAATCTATAATTGATCTGAATAGGCATAACTAGAAATTTGGGTGGTTTTTGCAAAATACGTTAATTGTTAAATGTATAAGGTGCGGTTTTATATCCACTTTTATATTTCAATTTTCTATGTGCAGCGGAAATTTTAAATACAAACGTCAAATAACACTAATAAAAACGTAGTCTTAGGTATGATGTCTATAGGATCGAGGCTATCACATTTAAGACAGCTAGCCGCATCATTAGCTATACCATGTGTTTCAGAACAACTGTACATAGAAATACATAATGAAGTAACCGATGTTTGGGAAATGAACGGTTTCGAAGCTATGAAGAAAGCAGCTGAGGAAGAAAACAAATTAGCTATTGCAGCTGCACATGTGGATGACTGCAGCACTCCCATGGTTACTGAGGTAGCCGATGGCAGTTGTGCCAAATACTCACATAAAAACAAATACAACTATTTATCGGGAGCTGCAACAATTGCAGGTTATAGAACCAAAAATAGGTTATTTATGAATGTCCAAAATTGGTTTTGGTAAACCTTTAAAATAACTGATACTCTTTCTCAAACTGAAAATCCCCATAAATGCTTTAAAATCTGTATCGGTTCTTCATCTGGGATAGAAGCGAGTATCCTCATAGAAGGTTTTCGTAAGAGCTAGGAAATGTACGGATTAATCTAGTCAAAGAAATTTCCGATGGCGACAGTAACTGCTACAAAAAGAAACATCTTTAAGCCCATCTGTATCCAAATGTAATTGTTCAAAAAATCGAATGCTAAAATCATTTATTAAAAAATTATTTAAAAAAATTCGAGAGTTAGTATAAAATAAAACTTCTGGGCCATTAATACTTCGTCAACAGATTAAGGTATTTTTATTGCTACGATAACCATGTATAATTCTAAATTACCTATTTCTTATATAAAAATGAACTAAAATTGCGAATGGCTATTACCAAAAGTTATTGATTTCCGGAAATGGCACAATGAAAGAAAAAGCACGTTCGTTACATATGGACATTATAAACTAATTAAGTCACGTATTTGATGAGCAAAAGTGTGGGCGCACGCTCTTACGCGCGTGATTGGCTGGCAGTAGCGGCAGCAGATATGTTGAGCGGCCATGTCCGATACGTGTCTTGAATCGGATGTACTTATGGATCTCGCGTCTTATTAAGTCTCTTTAATTCGCGTCTAGTAGTTCTGGCCCTTGATTTAGGATAACATTTCAGTATAACGTCAATGGCGGTTCATTCTTCCGAAACACAGCGGCTATGTCGCTTCGACTTTCCGATAATCTGAAGTTTCTCAACTCTATATTTAAGTAATCTTTTAATAAGGTCAAGTTATTATCACATTCCTCTTCTCTATGCCAATTATCTTGTACAACTTCGGGCATTGTGAAGAACGTTTGGACGTGAGGCGACACTTGTCGAAACATCTTTCAAAAACGGTTCCCCATTCGAGAAACACCTTACCTTCTAATATGGCCCATCTCCTTTCGATCGTCTCTTCAGCATCAATGAAATAGTATTCATTTAGTCTAGACTTTCCTCGTTCTCGAATATCTTGTCAGATATTGTTGATAGCGGTGGATTTGTCTACATATGTATCAAACCATCATTCGCGTCGGCAGGATACAAAAGTCTTGCCGCCATATACAAGTGCATTATGCCGTTCAGGACGAAATTTTTTAAAGATGCTATGCATTATCCACCATACACACATACATCACCCAATGAGTTCTTCGATTTGAGGACTAAACGATAATCACTTGGCGCTAAGCCAGGGCTGTATAGCGGATCTACAAATATTTTCCACTCAAACCCTTGAAGCAAGTCCTTTGTTAATACAGCTGCATGCGGACGTGCATTATCGTAAAGGAGAGTGATTCCCCTGGTCAGCATTTCGCGCCGTTTGTTTTTAATGGCGCGGTGGAGTCGGCTGTATTTATGGGCTCACCTCTAGGTATGTAATCAATAAGGTGGACACCCTTACGATCCCTAAACACCGCAGCCATAATCTTTCAGGTGCCCAAAATTTGTTTTGCTTTTTTTAGTTTCGTTATGGATCGCTAATGATGCCATTCCATTTATTGGCGCCTTGTTTCAGGAATTAAATGAGATATCTAAGTCTCATCATCAGACAATGTGATTCAAAAGTTCATCACCATCCTTGTCATAGCGACAAAGAAAGATCAATGCCGTTATCATTCAATTTGTTTTGTGGTTGTCTGACAAAATTCGAGGAACCCACCCGACACTCACTTTGCTGCAAAGAAATTTATTCCTAGGGGTTTTCGTAAATAATATATTCCTGGCTGGTCTGAGGAAACTAATAAATTTTACAACAAACATAAAATCAATCCAGCCCAAGAAACTTCAAATGAAATTTCAAATTCAATAAATAAAGAAAGGAAGGACAAGTGAATTAATCTCATGTATAACATGAATTTTACTCGCTCTAGTCGTAGTATCTGGAATTTACTGAAAATGTTGGGGGCAGCTACTAAGTCAAAAATTCTAAGGTTCAAACTTCTCCTAGGTCTATATCAACGAGATTGGTTAACATCTCGAATGCTATTAAAATACCTAAAGAAGAGGTTAGAAAAATAAGAAATTCTTTAAAGGTTTTGAGGAAGAGAACACCATCTTCTGAAGAATTACTTTAGAAGAATTAAATATTGCATTAAAGTCTACCAAAACTAGAAAAGATGCTGGTTTTGAGGGAATCTACGCAGAATTTGTTAAAAATCTGGGACGTTATGCTTTAAATTGATTAGTTGAATTTTTTTAATGATATTTTGATTTCAGGTAAATTGCCCAAAGCTCTTAAAAGAACAAAAATAATTGCAATCTTAAAGCCTGGTAAATAGAAGATGATCCAGCCAGTTATAGACCAATTAGTCTTCTGTCTGTTACATATAAACTTCTAGAACGACATTTGTACAATAGAATATACCCAGTTATTCAAAAATTATTACCTGTAGAGCAAACGGGTTTTTGCAGTTTAAGAAATTGCTGTAATCAAGTTTCAGCATTGACAAGTCATATAGAAGCTGGTTTTGAGAGAAAGTTAAAAACTGGAGTCGTTTTTGTTAATTTAACTTCTGCCTTTGATACTGTTTGGAAGGACGGCCTAATCCATAAACTTCACAATGCAATATCGTGTGGTAGAATGCTTAAATTACTAGAAAATATGCTTTATGATCGAATGTTTAGAGTATTTGTGAAAGATAAAAGTAGTAACTTTATAAAATTAAATAATGGTCTCTCACAAGGTTCTGTGTTGGCGCCAATCCTTTTCAATTTGTACAGGGTGAGCGAAACTCGACGTCTCAGCTCTACTAGAAGAAAAATAAAAACAATAGAAACCGTCTGAAAATAAGTTCTTAGATGGTATTGAGTAAGGTCCATTTCAAGCCGAACTTACATAATTTTTCATGTTTTTAAACTGAGGCAATGACGTCATCGAATTTTTTCCCTGAAATGTATCTGTATTTTAGCATATTTCAAAAGAGCTGATTTTTATAAATAAATTTTGTTAATAAAAAGTTTTCTATCTTTTTCCGTTAAAAAAATATAAGCAAATTTGTAAAAAAAGGTATTATCTAAAATTCGCAGTTGTCGTGATTTAAATAAGTTGCCTTTGGAAACAAATAGAAAAATTGCATCTATCAATAATTAAGCTAATGGTTGACAAATATCGTTTTGGTGTTGTTTTACTTTTAAAATGTTAACGCACATCGAAAATGTCGACATGTGATTAATTTATGGGAAATCTCAAAAGAACCCTAGAAGAGCAGTTCAGTTATATGTCTAGAGATACCCTGAACGTGTTATTCTAAGCTTAAAAGTATTTACAAGATTGGAGCAAAATTTACGTGAAAATAACGAGGCATTTTCTTCTCGAAAAGGAAAAAAAGTTGTTAAAAGGGTCAATTCTGACAATACTGTTGCTCATGTTTTGAAGTATTTTGAAGACCATCCAAGGAACTCGATTCGGCAAGCCTACTTTGAGTTGAATTTAAGATACAGTTCGGTACGAAAATTTTGGATGGAAATGGTTATCACGATTATAAACTTCACAACTTAGAACACTTGTCAGATCAGCATAAACAACGAAGAATTAATTATGTTTCCCAAGTGATGGGAATCCTAGGTATCAATGACAATCGGTTTTTTCAGCATGTGTTGTGGACGGACGAAAGCCGTTTTGTTAGTAACGGTATGCCTAATAAAAAAAACGAACATATTTGGGTTACTGAAAATCCACATTTTTGTCAATCCGATTGAAAATCAAGGACACTTTAGAATTAATGTTTGGTGTGGTATTATTAATGTGCATTTGATTGGTCCGCATTATTACAAAGGAGTTTTACATAGTGATCGATATTTGCAATTTCTTCAAGAACAGCTTGCTGTGCTTCTCGAAGATGTACCATTAGAGTTGCGAGCAAATATGTATTTCCAGCATGATGGAGTTCCACCCCATAAAGCAAGAATCGTCCAACAATATTTAAATGAAACTTATGGAGAAAATTGGATAGGTATAAATGGACCAATACAATAGGCGCGTAAATCACCGGATTTGGCGCCACTAGACTTTTTCTTGTGGAGACCTTTGAAAAATAAAGTTTACAAAACACCATCTGTTAACTTGAAACATTTAAGAGGAACAATTAGAAACGCTTGCGACTAACTATCTGAAGAAATGTTACGCAAGGCTTCAATGAGAGAAGTAAGGAGGGGATTTGATAAGTGTCCAGAAGTAGGAGGTGCTAACATTGAAAATTTGTTGTAGTGATTGCCTACATACTTTAATTCTTTCTGTGTTTCTTATTGTTAAATTAATAATTAATACTAACTAATAATAATAATTAATAATTTTTAATTATTGACAGATGCGACTTTGTTATTTTTTCCAATTCCAATTTTAGATAATATTTATTTTACAAATTTGATTATAATGTTTTAAAGCAAAAAGATGGAATATTTTTTATTTGTAAAATTTGTTTACAAGAATCAGCACTTTTTAAATATGTCATAATATAGGTATGTTTCAGGGAAAAAAAATTCGATGGCGTCATTGCCTCAGTTTAAAAACATGAAAAAACATGTAAATTTGGCTTAAAATGGACCTTACTCAATCCCATTTAAGAACCTCTTTTCAAATGTTCTCTATCGTTTTTCTTTTTCTTCTAGTAGAGCTGAGACATCAAGTTTCGCTCACACTGTACATAAGTGATGTACCTGCAACAAAAGGGTGTAAATACATTTATGTACATGACATAGCTTTACCCCCATAAAAGCTAAATTTCAATGATATTGAAATGGACCTTAACGAAGATTTGAAAGTCCTATGTGGATATTTCAAGAAATGAAGTTTTTGCCCTGGTACCAAAAAAACTATAGTTACTTGTTTTCATTTAAACAATCATCAAATGAATCGTATCTTAAAAATCCAAATGAATGATAATTTGATAGAACATACATTTAATCCAACATATCTTGGTGTTACCTTGAATTGTTCATTGACTTATAATCAACATACCGAGAAATTAAAACCAGAATTGAAAACAAGTAATCACATAATATAAGAATTTGCTGGAACAAGCTGGTGGGCGAATGTAGAAACACTACGTACTGCTGGTTTGACGTTAGTTTACTCTACTGCAGAATATTGCTGTACAGTGTGGATGAATTCAGCCCATGTAGGAAAAATTGATGCCTAGTTAAATACACCTACACCTTGGTTGCCAGTTCTTTCCAACATTGTTCCTCCACATATACGTCGAAAGGCTGCTATGAAAAGAGAATTGGACAAATATACCAAGTCACCAGATAGGTATCTTCGATTGATCTGCAGCATCAACCAATTAAACGATTGAAATCACGTAAACCTATTTGGGGTGAAAACTTCTTATTGGAGGGTTTTTCACAAAACGAGTTTTGGAAACAACACCACTGGTGTTTTTAACCCAAAATTAATAGAAGGCCCTAGTAAAATTGTACCCTGATTTGATCTACCAAGGAAAATTTGGTGTAAATTAAATCGGATTAGAACAGCTCACGCCCGGGTTAATTCTATGTTATACCGCTAGAATGCAGTACCTAATCCAGAATGTCATTGCAAAACGGGAATTGAAACAATAGATCATATTATAAACGATTGCCCTTTTACTAAGTTTGATTACGGATTTGTGGGTATCCATAACCTTATATCAGAGTCCATTAACTGGTTACATAATATAAAAGACTTATGATTTCATCTAGTAAGGTTATTTTTTTCCGGGGTTTTTTCCCTTGCTCTTGCACCAAATAGTGGATGAATATTCTATTATTATTATTACTAATATTAATCCCGTAATTGTAATTGTTTATTCATACGAATATATATTATGCTTATGAAAGATGGGTTTCTTAAGCGTAATTACATATTCGTATTTAAAAAAAATCAATCCAAAAATTAAAAAGAACGTCCCTGAATGGAAATTAATCATCGGATGACTTGGTTACAAAGACGGTATTCTAAATACTGATGTACACTATATTCTATTGCATTAAAATTGATAATAGGAATGAATTAATAATATGTAAATAAACTTAGTCTTATCTTGTAGAACTTTTAATTTTAAATATTTTTGTACATACATATTTATTATAAATGCAACTGAGAAAGATAATAAAAGCATAAGTAAAACCAAAATTGAATTCCCTATATTCACTTTTACGAGTCACCACCTGGCATATTATCCTAATAAATAAACACGTAAGTACCTTGAATCATTTGATATTACGTATGTGAATACAGAAATAAATTGTCCTAAAAATTTCGTTTGTTAGATAGAAATCGGTTTGATAGTTTTAGAGATTTGAACCTTCAAGGTAAGACACCAGAATTAAACTCTTTGATAGTAGGTAAATGTCAAAGCTTATAATATTTGAATTTAAATGAAAATTCAGTATTTAGCTCTATAATTTTAAATTCTCTTATAATTATAATCAAAATAAATAAACAAAGGGGTTTAGCGTGTTTTACATACATATCTTTAGTCAAAGCATAGCCTCCGTAGAACATAAAACATATACCTAGTTTTATTTTGTATTACAGACATTTATTTATAAGTATTTTCTCACACTATATGTATTGTAATTATATAGGTTATAAATAAAAAAGTCCAAATTTCTCAAATAAATTTCTTTTTAATTACGACCGGTTTCGTAGATTAAATTCTACATCATCAGGTCA
>JAHWXV010810985.1:0-10577 GCA_024586415.1 Phrixothrix hirtus
TATACGCTACTTTACATTTGTGCAAAATTTCACAACTTTATCATTAGAAATAGAAAAGTTATCGATTTTTGATCCGAAACAGACCTCGATTTTCCATAGTACACCGGTTAAATAGTAAAATTTGTTAAAATAATAATATACAGGTTCATATTGTTGGGCATTTAAAAATTTTTGAAGATACGAATAACGCTTTTAAAAGTTACATGATATGTATTTCTGAAATTAAGTCAAAAACAACCTATTTAATATCATAATTTATGAGGTTGCTTACTTAAAAGGACCATAATACTAACAATGAGTTATAATTATAGGTATTGCTTTCTTTAAAGCCACAGTATATAAAAATACATTGCAAGTAGAGAGTCATCGAGAAACAGTGCAGGCTGCTAGATAGGCAACCAAATTTACAAATTGGTGCTACTGAAATTAAAAAATAAATAATACTAAAGTTACCAGATAATTATTTTACTATAGGCGTCACATATAAATGATATTTATAATTCTTAATTAAAATGATGCATTGTAATTTCAATTTGCTTATTGATTGTTAAAAATGAATTAGGATATTTTTTATTGGATGTAAGTTAAAACAATTTCTAATTTTCAATTAAAAATAATTAAAATATTAAACATATGTAAAACATAGATACACGCCTATGGTTGATATCTTGTTTGTTTGGTTAGGAAGAAACACCAGTAATAAATTCCCTAAATCTTTTTAAATTTTTACCGCTCTGGATGCACGCTTTCTCGATTACACGATACTTACTACATAACAAATTTTCAGTTTTTTCGCGTCACAGATTTATAAACATATTTTGTTACAATTTTGTATTTCATTAATTTTTCGACAAAAGAATCAGTCATTTAGAACATAGTGACAATATAAATACCAAAAATAACAACATTAACCGGCGTCTACTGTTTATGCAACTCGTGGAATAAAGCATTTCAACAGCCCGAGTTGTTTTTTTATTTGCTAAATAACTAGGCTGTCATCTTAGTACAAAAATTATTGTCGTCATCGAAATTTTAAAGACACCTACAATATTTCGTCTTTTATATGATCCATTAGAGAACTAAAAATCTTTCCATATCATTTTTCCTACTGCATCAATAAATCAATCATATTCTCGAAGACTATTTTAAAATCTATATCAATCTAAAATAAGTAAGCTGAATATTTTGAAACATTTTTTTGTTAAATAATTTACCAATCCTGATGGGGTTTTATAAAATGGCCATTTGTCTATTACTTATTAGTATCGCTGCACATACATGCATAACATCAAATCGAAAAATCTCGGATTCAACAACAACCTTAGTGTCATTCATTGCAAAACAAGTACTTATTGTTGTTGCTAGTATTTAATATATTTCTAAAAACAAATATTTTAAAATTAATTTCTAAATAGGTAATTAACGAAAAAAGGTGCAAAGCCATACCTATAAAATATGATATGTAAGGAACACTATTACACCACCAAAACAATAATTCAACATGCTGACGCTGTGTTGCTGTGTTGAACAATAGTGCAGTATAAAAAATTCTGTTAATTCCGGAACCGTCCGACAAAGACCCGAATAGATTTAATGAACTTAATCGTTGGATAAATGACCGGTATAATTAGTATAATGAACTCTTAATAGTTGAAATACGATACTTATGTAATATTAAACAGAATATTCCTTAAAGGAATGAAATAATTCAATTTTTTATTATTGCGTATTAGAGGAATTCATTGTATGATTTCATTAAAGTATCAAGAACAAATTCATATACATAATGAAAACATTCGTTGAGCGAAAGAATAGTTTCATTGTATTAAAGACAGTTTGACATTAATTTATGTTTATTTAGTCAACTAAGCCAATAAACATCTATTCATTCAAGTAAACAATTTGATAATTGATTAATGAATAAAATTTCATTAAACCAATGAAATGTTTTAAAATATTAATGAAAAGCTATCTATAAATCACGATTCATTAATATTGCTATCATATTTTTTATTGTACTGCGCCTCTGGCTGTAAAATATTTTCTACTTACATGAGTAACTATGTTCAATGCAATTCAATTTAAATCAACTACCTTGTATAGTAACAACTTGATTTTATATCATTTATTCCTTATTTTAGTTATTATATTATTTAAAGTTTAAAATAAAATCTTTTTGAATATTCTTGTTGCCGTTCTATTGATTTTTAGAATATGGAAATTACTTTTATACTACTAAAACGCCATTGTTTCGCAAATTATCGTTTTAATGAATAGAAACCTCAAATTGAAAATTTATTGTTTATTATTTAGCTTCAAATAATTGAATTTTCAATACAAAAATATTTGACAAAGTTTTTACTTGAACGCGTTTTTATGCAAACTTTGTTTGTGATATTCTACTTCAACAATATACATGAAAATGCTAATACAAAACTTTTTTGAGAACATGGGAATAAAAAATGTCCTGCTTTCAGAGAATTTTAACTTTTAGTGGAATTTACTCGTACTCAAAATATATTCGTATAATCAACAGTTAAGGGTTGCATAATTTCCATACCTAGGGAGATAGATATGATAACATATTTTACGGAAGGACGGCAATAGAAATTCTGTCCAAACATCGAAATTATATTCGTCGCCCGAAACAAATTACATTTCCGATTCTCTCTGGACAAAAGTGAACATGGAGATGAAGTAGCAGCCTCTCTGGGTAATAAATAAACACACTTCCATGATGGCGGGCGGCCGGCTAAGGGGATTATGTAAATGTAATCATTGCACTGGACGTTCCGCCGTGAGTGAATTCGTGAGTTGGCACAGACCCCTATAACTACGTTATAGATGAAGTTACAGCTCCACGGGGTTTCATCCAAGGTATTTGCGCGTTTCAGTTACTGTACTGCATAAGTTTCTCGTTTACCTAACGTAGTTTTCTTGACAATTTGGAAGTCGAGGAATCTGCAACGATTGCGTAACCAACCCTTGTAAATCAGTTTAAAAAGCCTAAAATAGATTTATTTATTTGTCCTACTTTATTTGAAGGGTCATTGTAAAAATCTATCTCAACAATATAGGTGAAATAAATAAATTAGTCTTACTTTGCTGATTTTCTTTTATACTAAAAGAAGTCCGAAGTTTTATTTGCGATTAATCTCTATTCTATTGTTAAACGTAGTATAGACAAAATCTATATACTTAAAATTTTTACTTATATTTAAAAATATAGTTTATGTAGCTATTGTTCAACACAAGGGTTCACGTGTTTTTGTATTATCCTAACTTTGATACCATGAAACTTGATTTAAGTTTAAAGACACCACAATCTAATTTTACTTATAAATATATCTATTATTAACTTTTTAAAACTTTAACTTTATGCTAAATTGTGTAGTTAGATTTGATAATGGAATATGAAGGCAGTGTTTTCGTACAGCTGATTCAGCATGAAAAGTCCGCCCTAAAAGCCTTCAAACTTATCGAGTTATCTACATTGTATCATTTTCTGTCCCATATCCGTTATCTGAATGCTTCAGGCGGTATCCTTGCCTGCGAACATCTAAGAGATCAACTCGACTCACCCTTTAAACTTCTTTCTCTAATAACATAAGATAAAACAGCAAGCGTTTGCTTTAATCTGAAGTTTAAATCAATTACATCATACTGGTGATGCGGGCGTCAGAAAAAAGAGCTTAATCTTCAACAAAACAGTAAACGAGTGGTATCCAAACCTGTCAGTTTACAAACTTTATGAAAGAATTAAAATTTTAAAAACGGTTCGGTTTATTTTATGAAATACGAGCATAAGGGAAGCTCGACTGAAATAAAAACTACAAATTAAAATAATATATATTAGTTAAGATCTAAAAATTAAATCAGTTATTAGTTCTTAGATTTCTTGTCAAGTATTCTATGGAAGCTTTAATTAATTATTCATTGGTAAAGTAAACAACTATCTTTTCGAACTCTTTATTCAAATTAGATGCATTTTGAGTTGCTAAAGTAGGACCGATATTATGTTTAAACATTTTATAAAAAACATTTTCAATAGAGGAGAAAGTATATTCATTGCGGCTAACTAAAAAAAACATTAATTTATAGAAATCTGTTACTTTCATGATATTTTTTCGTACAAACTTTAAATTACAAAATAATTTATACATGCGAATCATATTTTTTAATGTGGCTATGGAAAGAACTTTCTAAAATTTTCCTATAGAAATACTTGAAACTATATTTGAGGTTTTCTTTAATGCCGTAAGATATTACCGTGATAAACACTATTGACTTGATTCAACAAAATTCGTCCTTTTGTTTAAGGAGCAAATATTCATACTTCATCTTTCTCTATATTTTTAAATTCACACTTAAACATAGGCCACGTGATAAGTTGAATATAATGAACTTAAAATTAGCTTTAAAAAGCGTTAAGAGGAAATTTATTGAAATCTAAGGCAATGTCATGATAACGTGATTATCAAATAAGATACAAAATTTGGTAGAGCCCCTGAAAAACGATTTTTCCTGTATTTGTTATACAAAAGTTACAAAATTAGTTTTTCCCCCATAGTGTAAAAGCGATTTAACGCGTTTCGCCGAAGTTACTGGATTGTATCAACTGTATCCATTTAATCACAATAAATTTAAGGAGTGGACCTGAAAGAAAGTTAATCTAAAACTTAATTTTGAATCTAACATTCTTCACTTCATCCCTTTTCTTTTCATTTAATATTAGTTAAATAAGAAAGTCTGACATTTGTACCGCAATAATTTCATATAAGGGAATTTTTTAATGTCAGTTGTATGTTAAAATTAATGGCATGGCCAGCTGCATTCATTATATAGGGTTTTCATTTGATAACCTCTGCCCTGATTAACTCTGAAACATATTAATTTTGTTTTGGAGGGGAACATTTAATTACGTATAGCACTCAGTTGGAGCACTTCACATTTGCTCCCAGCTATCTCAGCCCAATTTTGCAAAACTTTATATGGAAGAATCCTATTTGTAATATATCATTTTAAAGGGTACAATACATATGCTTAATTCTCCATTTATAAATAAATTAAAATCGGTTAAACCAATTGTGAACGAGAGGCAAACATTTACTAATTTCAGTTGCACTAGGAATTTAATTTATCAATTTCTCAAAATGTGCTTTATTAGTTAGCAATTATATAGTACGTACAATGCCCGAAGATGTGGCATTAATTTATTTCAATTTAAAGCTGAATGAGAAATGCGTTTCCGATACTATCCCCAATAAGAATTTCAAGCAGATAAGCTCGGTCTTAAAGAAATAATATTATTTCTTTTAAACTGAGATTTAACCGATTCTATTGTGTAAAAAATTGAGTATTTTATACTAAATAAAATAATATGCCATGACTGGGATACTGCGAGTTCAAATTTTGGAATTAGGTAGCTGGGGCTAGGGTCTACTCGAAGTAAAATTGATACATTTCAGAGATTTTTGGGAAGTGTATTAGTTAAAAGTTGTACAAAGTGGGTAGTTTTTTAACGAAAACCCTGTTTATAGACAAAATTACAAAGAGCAGCTAACTTTACCTGTTCTTAATGTTAACTGCTTAATGATCTCTAAAATTTGTAAGTAAAATTACTTAACTAATCTCGCATAAATGTCTTTTGTATCCTGTGAAGCAAGTAAAGGGCAACGAATCAATTCCATTTTAATAATTCCGTTAAAGGGTTACTACAATAGCTTATTAATTGTATGAATCATATGAATGATTCTGTTCGTATGGTTTCTTAAGGATTGGCAACAAGACGATAACGTGTCCTACTAATCTTATTGATAGCGTCATGCAACATCATTATTTTACCTTTAATAACAAGATGCATAAGAACAAAACGGTTTACCAATGAGATTCCTATTTTGTCCTCTATGAACTGATATATATTTTGACTACATTGAAAATAACCATCTAAAAACACACGACTACGAAAAACAAATATTCTGCTTCAAATTGAAGCAAATTCTATAAGTGACTCCAATAATGTTAGAATAACTAAGCTGATGTTAAGAATGTGATAATGTATGAGACAATCATATTTAGATTGGTAGAAAAATGTCTAGAAACATTTCACTCGGGCGGGGATCGAACTCGCGACTTCTGGACAGATCCCATCCACTTTACCACTAAGCTACCGAGGTTTAATTACACGCTCGAAAGGAAATTCGCTTCAAATGCTACGATTTAAGAAACTAAATCACTATTTTTATTTCTAAGATGGAAGAGAGGCCGTTAAAATACGATAGAAATTAGAAGAGCTGCACTCCGTGTAAATTCACAACTAAAATTGTAATATCTAAACTTAGCAGTATATATAGTGCTAAGCTTAGATATTGCGACTTTAGTTGTGAATCCGTACGACGTAATGTACATTTGCCATATTTTAATGGCCTCCCTTCCATCTTAGAAATAAAAACTACCATTTAATTTCATAAAGCGTAGCATTTGTAGCGTATTTCCGCTCGAGCATGTACCGAACCCTCGATAGCTTAGTGGTGAAGTCGCTGGTATATATATAATCACATTTATATTAGTTTCTGCCGACACATGGACAGTTCAAGCCGTATAATTAAATTTATACAATATTCCTTTTCAATATAATATAATTTATATTGAATTTCCCAGTTTGATCTTAAGAACGTGATTGGCATGCCTACCTAATGTGCTTGTATAGTTTGCCTACTTAAGCTTGCTACATATGGAAACTATTTTATTATTTTAAGAAGAAAGGTTATTCTTAATAAAAGTTTCTGCATGGCCTAAGACCTAATTTGAAGCAGTCAAACCTCAAAATTTATCAGTTATATAGATTTGTCAATAAATATGAAATTTTTGCAAGAGTAAAGTACTTCTATTTTTGACAATATCGAAAATTGTAATATTGAAAAGTTATTTAGAATTAAAAGGCGCGTGTAAATATGCACTACTCTCAAATAGCTGCGACAGAAGCGATGCATACAGAGGCATTCTATTCCAGAATATTTTTGAAGTAAACAAAACGCGGAAAAGGCGGATTTAAATCATGAACGTTTTCGAGCAATGATTTTATTTTATTATCGATTAAAAAAAAGTAAAAAGTAAAAACTGCTGTTGATGATAAGGCGCCATTAAAAACAACTGTGTTTCGGTGGTATCATGAATCTAAATTCAGCCGTAGTAATCTTAGTTATGAAGTTCGTAAAGGTTGACCAATGACATCAAAAACAGCAGAAAACATTGATGCCGTGCGAGAAATAATAAATCAGATTATCATGTAACTATAAATAAATTCAGCCATTCTTACGCATCCACATGAAACAAATAAATTAAATTTTATATGAGCACTTAAGTGTAAAAATTATGTTCACCATGGATTCCCCATGATTTGACTGAGACTCAAAAACAGGCTCGTGTCAAATGATGCCGAGAAATACTCCAACTCAGTTACATCAAATTTGGTATATGATATCAATGCTGGTGAATGTTGTATATATGCCTATAAACCTCAAACGAAACAACAGCCGACTACAACCATTTTGTGGGCACTTGTCATAGCGCCACATAAACTTTTCATAAAAAGGTATTACCAGTGATGTCAGTGAAGTATGACATACCCTTTGACTTCGTCATCATGTTGAACTTCATGCCACCAAGGTTCGATTTTAGGTGCAAGGAAAGGTGCGAGTTACTAGGACCCAGATTCCGACTATATGTAGGGTGGTTGAATTGTTCACCGGTAAAGTTGTCTAACAGTTGCTGTGTGACATTCGCAGTGTGGCGGGCACCACAGTGGTGCTGTCTATATGACAATAATATGGAAACATATCAATTATATTTTTAGTTTTTTCTACTCTACTAGTTTTCTTTATTATTGGAGATTACTGTTTGGTTTTTAAATTCCAGGAATAAGATGACGTAACAATTTGTTTGTAGTGGAAATTGAAAGGCAAGGTATGCAAAATAGTTTTAAAATGTTTTAACTGCTTTTGTTTAAGTAATCTTGTACTACCCCTGCAAAACTGTAACGTTTTAGTATTTTTGTTTTAATTATAATTTTTAAAAAGAGTTTGAATATACGCCGGTTGATATCGGATGTACAATTTTGCCACTTTTTGCCTCTTCTTTATAAATTCAGTTTATTGTGAAATTAAAAATTTATTATATGAATTCGTTTACCTCTATTATTTGCAGTACGTTTTTTTTTGTTGCAGGGTTATCCTACAAGTGTGTGTTTTCATGCATGTTCATTTTTGAAATTTGACTTTCAAACACAAAATCAGATAAGTATAAATTTGTTTGTAATTTAGTAATTAACAGCATTAATATTTAAAACAAGGAAAATGTAAATTTTGAAGAGTTAAATAACAGTTTTCGATATATTAGTGGACAAATAATGAAATATTAGAGTAAACAATAGAATGAAGGAAAATGTTTTAGAAAAACATTTCAATTAGCTGAAGACTACCGAGACTATTATTTTATGTACTACTCAAGGTCAGGCAAGCTCTATTGGAAAACATAACCGACATAGAAAAGATTTGATGGATACCTGTAGGTGTATAAAATAGAGACGTTTAGCCGAACTATCGGATATCGATCTGTCTATGGCTCATGCATTAAATAAGGCATCCAATAATTCAAGGCCCAACGTCAAACCTTTTAAATCGGAAGAGAGTTTGTCGCTTTTTGTTGAAGCTAAATTGACCAAGCACCAGTATTTACAGGGTTGCTTTGAAATACTTTCAGTAATTTTAACCACATATTTCTTGAGTTCCATATATTCACAAAAAACAATAAAAAAAATTAAACAGGTTTAATTTAGGCAAAATCGAATTTAGAGAATTCTTGTAAAACTCTTTTAAGAACCTCTGATTTGCAATATTTCTAGTCAGAGGTTTCATCTCGGTTTGTAACGAAATTACGTGCATTTATTTCAGTCTTACTCATGTTACAGATCATTCCAGTTGAATGTAGTCGGGCATCGCCGTGTATTGATAAACGCTCAGAGTAATTGAAATTGATAAAAAACTCGATTCTGTTATTAAATAGAATTTGACTGTTTTATGGAAGTGAAATCTATCAAAAAACGGTAAAATCTATTAAAACTATTACCGCTTGCAAGAGAAAATGCGTATTACTTCACAGAATTAATTTGCTTTTTATTATTTCTGAACTAAAAGCGTTATTAAAAAAATAAAACCACATTTTCTCTTGACCGGTTGTGTACTTTTTTAAACTATTGAACAGTTTGTGTAGTTTGTGTACGTTCGCTTTTACAAGAAGTTTTTTATTAGTAATAATTAAGTGTATTCGTTTGGTATGTGTTAACTATGGAACGTCTTGGAAACATAAAACTAACGGACTTTGTACTGGTTTATGCCGAAGCTCGTGGAAATTCAGAAGCCGCGTGGCGATTATGTCGACAGTGATATCCTAATAAAAATGTTCCTGCATGTAGAACATTTACGTTGCTTGTGTAGCACTTAAGAGATAGAAATTTTACCCCTCAAACTCATGAAAGAGGACATGCACAGATTTCTCGAATGCTTGCTGTGAAGCTCCAAATTTTAGATCTGGTAGCTGAAAATCCAGAAACAAATTCGACAAGGCTTACTTTACAGCTAGGCATATATCGGTATGTAGTTTGGAGGACTTTGCGAATTTGCGTATTTAACGCGTTCAAGCCTTACAGCCACAGATGGTCCATATAGGGTAGAATTTTGTCGATGTGTACTTGAACAAGTTGACAGAAACCCTGAATTTTTAAATTTGTTGTTTTCGTGCGATGAAGTGACGGTGTTACAAAATGGACACAATACACACATTTGGACTGATGAAAATTCTCACACCATTCGGAAAGATCACCATCAACAACGACTTTGTATTAACGTATTTGCAGCCCTTCTTGGAAATCGCTTAATTGAACTTTTCATTTTACCTCCACGACTAAATAGCGAGGTTTATGTGCACTTTTTAGATAACGAGTTGTTGGACGGGCACCCTCTGATCCACAATCGTATTTGGTTTTTACGCGACGGTGCACCACCCCACATCGCACGTCTTGTTACGCAATGGCTCAACAAAAACTTTGAAAATAGGTGGATTTACCGTAATAGACCAGTGTATTGACCACCTCGCTCGCCCAATTTCAATCCTTGTGACTTTTATTTGTGGGACATATTAAAGAATTTGTGTACGCAGTTCCAGTAAATACCCTTGAACAACTGATGGTTGATATACAGGCTGCAGCGGAGTCTATCCGTTAATGGCCCGAAATCATTACCAGAGCTAATGGATCCTTAGTGAGGAGGGCGCAACTTTACCTTCGTAGCGTTGGACAGCATTTTGAGCATTTACTTTAAATGAAAAGTAAGGCTCCGACTTTTTTAATTTATTAGGTTATACAATAGTAGCAAAAGCAAATAGTGGCGATAGCAAAAAATAATTCATATCTTCTAAATTATTGTAGCTATTTGTAAAGAATTCATAGAGTTTATAAATTCAAAAAAGCATTATATATATATATATATATATATATATATATATATATATATATATATGTT
>JAHWXV010810989.1:0-10510 GCA_024586415.1 Phrixothrix hirtus
TATATATATATATATATATATATATATATATATATATATATATTATATTATATCCAGTTATTTCATTGTTAATTAGAATACATTGAAAAATGCGCTAATTGACGCATATTATGATAAGCGTCATATGTACAACCTAAGTATAGAATTAGTAGACCTTAACCAAAAATATAATAGATCTGTCCTTAATTTTTCACAATTGCATAATGCATTTATTGAATTTGCAAATTTCCAATATATACACTAAAGCTCAAGTTAGTGTAGCCAAAACATTGGTTATTTCAAAAGCTTAAGTATAGTTAAAGGCTTAAAATACCCGATTGGACAGTACATGTGAGCGAAGAATCCAGTTGCCAGTCTTTCAATATGGTAACAAATGACTTTCAGTACGAAACAAATAATCTTAATAAAAATAAAATATTTACGACGCAGTATAATCAAAACTTTTCTATACCACAAGTAGCAAACGCGAAACAACAGTTTAAAAATTGTGATAAGTTTAATAATAGTAGTCGCACGTTTAAAACGAACGCGAATAAACCCTTCATAAATAAAACTTATCAACCTAATTGCCAAATAAATAAATAAAATTTCAAAATAAAAATCCCATACATCAAAGCAAAAATTATAGCCACAATATTTGTACCAACAATGCCCAAGCGCGACCATTCCTGTTTTGTGTGTGTGTGTGTGTGTGTGTGCGCGCGCGCGCGCGCGTTTGCGTATAGGCGTGCGTATGTGCGTGCGTGCGTGCTCGCGTACGTGCGTGCGCGCGTGCGTGCGCGCATGCGTGGGTTCGTGCGTGCCTGTGTGCGTGCTTGTGAAAATTGGCAATGGGCTATAACTCGAGAACTGTTCGGGTTGAGATTTTGAAATTTGTAAAATCATTTCTTGTCATATTCTTGGAATCAATTTTGAAACTTCTTTGAGAAATTGAAGATTGATCAATGAAGGTTTCTCCCACCGCTGAAGGTGTAATTTGTAAAAAATCTACACCCCATGTTGATTTTTCATGATGCTAATGGGAAGTTTGAAGTTTCATAACCATTCAAATTGAGCACGCCTGAATTTATGAACTCGAATGCATTGTGGCGGTTATATATGTTGGAAACTCGATTACGACACAAAAACTTCAATTAAAAAGACATATATCGATCTTATGCTAGATAATATAGATGTTTTGCTTAGTTTTACATCATATTCGATGGCACTTGTTAGCCATAGCAAGAAAATCTTGATTTCACCTTTGTAAAGGCATTGTCAAAGAATTTTGTGGAGATTCTATTTAGATAACTTAATCCATTTTTATCAAACTCAACTATTCGTCAGTTGACTCAAGATGAACAATGAAAATTTGCCATAGCCTCAACCGTTCATCACCACGCATATGATATCATCTAAGATTGTAACACTACTTCAAAAGCTATTATCTTTCGTAATCAGTTGATACATCTTGTTGTTATTGGAGGTTTCTTATGAAGCAGTGTGTAACGTTCGTTTCGAAGTTTTAACCATTCAAATTATTTTTCTTAAATTACTGTCTTCTACTTTGATATATTCTAGCTTTTTAAGATCAATTTTCATAAATTATGTATTTCTAACTTAATTATATCCAATATCCAATTCAATTCCTTACTGTTAAATTTTGTATTACAAAATTCATTATTCACCTTTAAATAGGACTAGCCGCTGACATGCGCATCTAAAATAACAGTTGATTCGGTAACTATCTTACATATTATATTCCTAACCATTGTTAAAAGTGACTGACATTGTAATTTGACATCTTGATTTTAATTACATCATTTAAGTACTAATTTCTAACTAACCACTGCAACCAAGTTTTTCAGGTAAGCTTATCGTTTAATATAGCTTCTTAATTATTTCAAATTTCGCTTTTCTGTAAATTCAATCGTATAATTAGTTTAGTGCATACCTAGTAAATTTAATTAATTCCTTTTCTAATATCAATCATCGTTTGAATTGGCTAAAATACTTCAGTTCCTACCGATGCTGGATTTTCTGTAATGGAAGTTAGAATTAATTTCTTATCAACGTGTGGGCTAGAAGTATCGCCATTTTAATGTTCTAATGGTTTATGCAGGCAATTATTTTGTTGGTGCAAACCTGTCAGAAGCCAAAAATTCTTCCTATTATTATCTGAAACTCTTAAAGCAAACAACTCTTGCTTCTTGTTATAATATATAAACATTTCTATCTCAAATAGTAGCTTAGCTACTACTTGTAATATAATTTAAAAGTATTGATCAGATTTCTTCAAGTGTATCTCCAACTAATTCTGTTCCATAGTCCTATGCGCTGTATGAAACTAGGAAGCTTACGTATGTATCTTGATAAATATACACAGCTGAATTTAATTGCTTTCATGAATTTTTTACACTAAATAGCTTGTTTAAATTTATGCAATTATGATATATTTATTTATTGATTTCCCAATATTTAATGTATTTGTTTGTTCATTCGCCTAATGTGCTATTATTTTACATATTTATTGTGAAAAAGTCAATTATTGCCGTTAACCCATTTCCTGATATGGAGAGAATAATTCTGGGGCACCCAAAAATTGCTTTCCTTTAAGAGTACACAATATTTAATCTAAGATAAAACCCACTTACCTTCTTCGATATTTTTATGAACTAGCAGAAACACCGTTTTGCTTATTTTATACAACGTGTTGATATAGTTTTGAGACTAGTAAGCTATAAGTGGGGAAGTAATATACATGGATTCTGCAATCGTCTAAATTCAAGTTTACCCCAGGCAAGTTTATATTTCAATAGAGTTCTATTTTACTTTAACAATTCTCGGATGGCAATAATTTCCGTTATTACATATTTTGATTAACCATCAACCGAAGGCTGTTAAAAGTGCAAATTCTATCTGCAATTTTTCGTATATTGATCTACTCTGTTTTTTAGCATTCTTTTAGAACGCGAATTATTCAACAATTATGGTCTTTAGGCTTAAGTTGGGACGCAAATTCACCTGACATAATTACTAATCGCTAGATTCAGTATTATAGTTAATTACCATTGGTTATCAATTTAGCCACTAATCGATTTGTAATTGCACGGGTTTTGTGATGCAGATAAGCAGATCATGCTGAATTTGTCTACTTTTATGTAGCTGATGATAGAAACAACGTTGCATTAAAAGTTATAATCGCATCAACTTGCTTTGAAAAATCTTCCATTGCCGCAATCACAAATATGTGGCGCACATTTACTGTCCAGTTTAATAACATTGGTATCAAAAATTCTTAGCATCTTTACATTGACTGATCTCGCCGTTATACTTGTTTGGTTGCACTATACTTCATATCGTAGGTAAACCTTCATACCTAACAGTCACTTGGATACAGAAACACATCTAAATAAAATCGTACAGGCTGTTCACAACGTCAATTCTTGCCTGCTGATTTAATGAATCCTCCGTTATGGTAGACAGAACCCAAATAGCTTGCCAATAACGCGTATTTACGGCCATTATCATCTCAGTCACCTAATGCAGATATGGTGCTATAATAAAAAAGACCGGTAGTAGTTTCCTTGACGCGACCTAAAACAGACTTAAGCGAATTACTTTTTCAAAATTGCTTTTCATTGCGTAGAATTCTTCATATTCTGTCAGATTGTGGTCGGTACATCCTTAATTTAAAATTTATAAGGAAGTGTGAAATTTGAGTCTGTAGTCTTAATAAAGTACAATAATCACTGCTAAGTGTAGTGAAGATGCTCCAAAATAAGGTATTTTCTGATAAAAATAACAAGTTAAAATGTGACAAAATTGTTTCAAAAACTCCATAAAAACTATACCAATTTCATGGTACACACAAGATTGTCAGAACAGGTGGAAGATTGCAAGAATCTAATTTGCTATTCAGCAAAATGCATCCAGAGCTTCTTCCCAACCACTTCACTTAACTGAACTAATAATTACTGTCATCCTGGTTTAAAGATGCTGTAATATTTAATTCAACAAAATTTTCACCTCGACGAGGTGACATTGATTGCCCGATTGTTGTAGGTGGTTTCAGATAAATCTGTTACGGTTTGGAAAAACCGTACCGTTTATTTTTCGTTTCGGTTAATTTTAAACATAGTTATAATTTCTATTTGCGATAATTTGTATCTATTTTATTTGATACTTAAGTGTATAAAGTAATTTCTAATTTATTTTTGGTAGATAAAATTTAATCGTTTCCGCCCTAACTAGGTTTCTGCAATTGCTAGCAGAAAAATCGAACCACTATAATATTTTTTAGATTCTCAATTTCAACAGTTGAAAACTATTTGCAATTCATCCACAGCAATGCAACAGGTAATATTGAAAATCAACACAATTGTCACTTAGGTGAAGTGCTATTCAGTTCTTGCGCAATTAATTTGCTTATTTCAAATTCGTTGAAGTGAGTTTGTCATCAACTGAATTAATTTTGTGTCGATTTGTGCGCCCTTTTTCAATTCTCCGAAGTAGAACGAGGTAAAGAAGTTAAGATTCGATTATTTAGGTACTCCAAAAATGGATATAACTAAAGCCCAAGCAGCTCAAATTGCTGCTTTATTTGAAAAATGATATGGACAACGGTATGTTGCGACTCGTTTATGAATAAGTCGATCCAAAGTTCAACTAGCTTATAAACGCTATCGGGAGACAGGTTCCTTTAAACGAAGACCAGGATGAGGACGAATAAGAACCACTTCCGAAAGGCACGGTCGTTTTATTGTATCTACCACTCTAAGAAACATGCATATTGTTTGCTATAAAAATCCGTAGCCGTCTAGATGACGTTCGTGGAACCAGAATAAATAAATGGACTGTACGAAGAAGATTGCGAGAAGCAAACTTAAAAGCTTACCGCCCAGAAAATAGGCCTAAACTTCTCAGGCAGCAACGTGTAGGTCGTCTTGATTTTGCACGATATCGCCAAAACTGGACATTGCGTCAGTGGAAGAACCTGTTATTTACGGATGAGTCTAGAATTTGTTTGTTTGGTGCTGATGGCCGGGATCAAGTGTAGAGGAGACCTGGAAAGCGTTAAGCTGAAAGCAACATTTCTCAGCGCATAAGTTTTCAAGGAGATTTCGTAATAATATAGGCTGGTGTTTCTTTTAAAGCTCGTACAGAGGCTCTATGACAACAGAACGATATATAGAGAACATCCTTGAAGAACATGCCCTGCCTTATGGCCCGTATGTAGGCGATGCTTTTATTTTAATGCACGATAATACTCGTCCGTACGCAGCAAGGATAGTTACAGAAGACATTAGATACGTACAGATAACAGCTATGGAGTGACCTCCTCTTATTCCAGACCTGATCCCCATTGAAGACATTTGGAATGAGCTTGAAAGACAAATTAGAAACCGAATTCCCTCTCTAACCACTATCAGAAAGTTCAAGATAGTACTAACAGAGGTGTGGAAAACCATGCCCCAAAAAGTGATCCAAGAAGTTATAAGGGGTATGAATAATAGAATGCTAGCAGTAATATGGGCAAGGGGAGGAAACACGCTTTATTTGTTTATTTTTTTGTCTATTGTATCGTATTTACCGACTCTACTACTTGCGTTCAAATTTTATTTTTTTGGTTGGTGTAAATGTATCCATAAAATACTTTCAGTGTTTCTCTTTAAAAAGCTTAAAAAACCATTATATGCAGATTAATTTAGTTGAAAAGGGTTATAACTTGTGGAGTATCAAATTAATGGGAATTGTAAAAGTGGTTCGATTTTTTGCTCGCCCATATAGATTATGAAATGTAATAGAAGTATTAATTTTAGTCGGAAAGAAATTTCTAATCTGTTTTTGGTCATTAAAATTTAATCTGTACGCCAATGGTTATTTTGTCGCAGGTGTGTTTTGTTTTAGTTAGTGTCTTCATATCAATATCACCAAAGATAGTTCATTTTGAAGTTTATTTTAGTTTTGTATTCCTTCATATTTATTGGGAAACATAGAGGGCAGTTTAAGCCTAATTTTTATATTTCTTTATGCAGATAATTTGGAATTGCACGGTACGAGGTTTTGACCGTGAAGAACGGCCGGATTACTTTTCCGAGCAAGCGTTTACTCGAGGGGACCTTGGTCCTCTATTAGTTGAATTGTAATTTTAATTTTTATTTAATGCTTCTTTTGGCATGAAGCAATTAGTATAACTTCAAAAGAGATTGAAGTTACTATTTTTTATTTAGAACCCATGTTTGAACAGATCGTTCAGGTGCGTTTCTTTTATAATTTTTTTGGCAAATTTTAGTTGATAATTTTATTCTACATCCACTTTTAGAGATGGGATCTAATTTTTTCAAGGAAAAAATTTTCTATTTTTACTTAGAAATCAAAATTCTAATTTTTACGAATTCTATTGCCGCTTTGAAATCAAAGAAAATTCCGTTGAAGCTGACATTGCAGCCTCTTCGTTTGAAAAGATAAATGCTAATCATAATTTCTTTAAACGACATTGGTTTTTTTATGTTAACTTTACTTGCAGAAAGTCCAGTCTTGTAGCTATTCATTTAAGTTCATTTTAGATATATTTTTAAAGCGAATTTTGGCCGTATTGGACCAGAAGTTTTAAATTTTTTTTCGTAGTCGTAGACAAGGTTGTTTTTTTGATAAAAAGCGATATAAGGACAAGTAACATTGTTATACAAAGCAGGATTATATTTTATGTTTTAAATTTTGTCATAAATAGTTAGTGATGGAAAATACTTAAAATAGTTTTACTTTATTCAATACTCTATAGTAGCGTTATTGATTTTTGATGGAACTTTTTTTGGAAAATGTTTATTAAAGGAACTATTTAATTGTTTTAATGATTGAATTTATTTTTACAGGTAACATTTGCCGACCAAATTCCTCATATGTTTCCTTTCAGACATACGGAAGATAAGAATGTTATTAGTTTTGGCCAAAACTAAATTTAACTGTTGTGTAGGAATATACCCTTCAATTTTATTTTATTTGCATATGACGTTCAAATGTAACTAATCCTCGACCGTTGTAATTGTCTATGGGAAATTTACTTTATTTACGAATTCGACAAGCAAAGAAATTTTAAAACGCATGAGTTGACACAGATCGTGACGCTAAAAGACAAAAGGCTTACATTTGTTTATTGGTTTGTTTGTCCACTAAGCCTCTAAGTTTAGGGATAGTTTCAGATTTATCAACCAACGCTTTTCTAGCCGTATTACGTAAATTTATTGCACAATGAAGTCGATATAATACAATCATGAGTTACTGTGATATAAATTTCATTGATGTATCTCGAATATTGGGTGAATATTTTCAAAATACAACCAAGAAAGAACCATTGGAATCAAACTTTAATCTACCCTCGCCTCTTCATTTGGGGTAATTTAGAAAGCAGGAATTAAATCAGCTAAATTATATTTGGCACGTGTCATTGGGGAACAGCTTCACTCTTATGATGAATTTGCAAGCGTATTAGCCCAAATCGGAAGTTTATTAAACTCAGAAACATTCTGTCTGAGCTTAGATCCCAATGATTTGGAAGTTTTGACTCCCAGTAATTTAATCTCTCAATGTGCATTCGGGATTCAAATTATATCAATACAAAAATATAAGTTATATACGCTCCATCAACTCTTTAAGCGATCAGCTCTTTCTTACTTGTTGAAGTTAAGAACACAGAACACAATATGATGTATCTCTACCGTTATACTAGCGAACGGGATGTATAATGAAGTTATATCACAATGTCTTTGAGAGTATCACGTGTCGCTATGGTAAAAACTATATAAGGTACAACTAAACATGCAGTAGTTAAGATAAGCCCTTTGCCATAGTTAAACAATTCAATTGTTCAATCTTTGGTTACATATTTTAACCTTTGCCGCTTTTATACAAATGAGAAGGCCCAACACAGTTGAAATTGCAGTTTTTCTCTTACTTTTTTCTGTGTTAACCAAAACTCCTCTTTCTTATATAGTTTACCCTTTCTACCACGCCAAAAAGATTTTTTGAAACCGTGATCGCCGAAGTACTTTGGTTTTCGTTGTTTATATTCAACTGCAGCGTAATAAATTTCAAGCTCAACTATGGTATATGATCTAGTAAGATAATACATAATTTACAACCATTTCATTTGATTCTTTGTATACTGCAACGTTTTTGATAAAATATTTTATAATAAAATTTTCGATTCTTTTTAGATAAATTATATACTCGTATATTAGCATTTCCTGTCAATGGTCCCATAATTTTTTAAAATAAAAAAAAATAAAAGTCCGCCTTCCTAATTCAATGCAGTTATAATAATGTATTAAAGATGTATTAAAGGTATTGTTGAAATTTAGGTTTCAGAATCGTACATAGAAACGATGACCTGAATATATAATATGATCATCGAATTCTATAGTTTATCACCGATTATTTAAATATAAGGAAAGCTTCTTTAATTTTAATTCATCCAAGTAGATTTCCACTTGAGAAATATTTATTTTCGAATTAAAAATTCAAATCATTCTCATTTTATAATTTCTATTTGCTTTACCCATAGATTTTTAGTATGGGTGAATTCAACAATTTCTTCAAGTAGAAACGGTTTCTTTAAACTCTATCTATTATGTATCATTTAAATAAATATTTAAATGTTTAAACCCAAAACTCGTATTCTAAAAGGGTGAAAGAGTGAGGGCACTAGGCCATATTGCCCTTTAGTACTATAAAATACTGAGCACTATAATAAAATCAAATGGCAGTGCATATTCTCTTACTACTAATAAAATATTTCCCTGATCTCTATATTGTTATAACTTAAATACAGATTTTCAGTATCTAACAGCTTAGTAGTGAAATAAAGCAGAATATAAAACCACGTCGTGATTAAACTAGTAAATAGTTTAAAAGATAGCAGCGAAAAGTAGTAACAAACCGTTGGTGGATTAACGTTGAAATACTACACGAAAATGGAACAATCCGGAACTACCCTTTGTGATCTCATAATATTCTAGATAAATTTTCAGAAAATAAACGATTAGACGAAGAGTGTAGATTTATTAATGCCCCAAATATGACCGCAATAATTGTAAACAATTTTAAATATAGAGATATCCTTAAGTACTATTTGAATATTTTATAATTCATGAAAATACTTCGTTGTGTAATGCACAGAAATTTTTTTATATAAATATAAATTTATATAAATCCATTCAAAGTTTTAATAAATTTGCAAGTAGCAGATGCCAACTATCTTCTAGCTTAAAATCGGTAATGACTAAGCTTTAAAAACAGATTTAGAAAATTCATCGATGAAATATCTTTTGCGATAAAATAGCAACTTTTCCCTAATTGCACGTAATTCATTCATATCAACAATTTATAAAACTGTAGTTAGAGGTAATCAGAAGTTTATGGGGATTTCTATATTAATTAATTAATATTTTACTTTAACACTATTACATAGACTCGTGTATCTTTTATGGATTTGAAAATTTGACGAAGTAAGAATAGCAATTACGTTATGTTTAAAAAATAATTATTTGTATATTTTATTATACAGGGTTGGGCAAATTTTATAAACAAAGGTTTTAATATACCACGAATCCATTGGTTCTAATGAAAATTTTGTTTAGCACCCAGTTTAACCGATAATGATAGAAACTTTATTATTTTAAACGAAATACCCTGTATATATTTTAGGATTTGGATAGAACACTTCTTAAAAGGTTCAGTGATATGACTCGGTACCATTATTTTTAGTAAATGACGTATTTTGCATTTGTATATTTTATTAAATAAACACTCCGGTATAATTTTAAATAAAGCGAAAATTTAATGAATACTTTTAAAAGATATAAAAGGCAGAGATTGAAGTGAAAATTTGAATTTTAATGTCGGTCATAAAATTTTAGCATTAGCTACCTTACTTCAGATAAACTTTCAGTATCATAAGATTCACCTTTGTAAGTTTACGTAATGTTTTGTAAATAAATAAGTCCAGGATATTCCATTACCGTTAACATAAGATTTCGCTTTACATCATAATGTATTTGTATTAAAACAATTTATTATACAATTACTCCTATAATTTATATATAAGTTATGTAATTCTCATTGATACGTTTCAACTTCAGCATCAAATAATACAAATAATGTAATAAAATATATTTGTAATATTTTCTAGTGAAATTTGCCTATTATAATTTTTGTCAAAAACGAACAATTTTTATAAGTTAGAAATAGATAAATATCGGTAAAATTCGCTGAACCTTGAATTGAATCCGGGCCTCCAGAAAAGATTTCTGGTGCGCTTACCATTGCACATTCAAGCTTCTTCGCGATAAATTTCAATTTTTCCTTTAAATCTCTAATTTTAATTTATCAAGGTGTTATACAGAGTGTTAATTAAGTACATGTACTTATTTGAAGGGGTGATTCTTTGACGAATTTTAAGACAAAAAGTTCATATTGACAGGGGTCCGCAAACGCGCCGTTCTCAAAATACAAGGTGTTGAAATTTAATTTT
>JAHWXV010811078.1:0-11214 GCA_024586415.1 Phrixothrix hirtus
AGGTGAATATTTTGAAAAACAATAAAACAGTTTGTTCCAAAAAATTTGTTTTCTTTCCTAGTTTTTGTAACTACTTAAAAGGCAACCCTCGTATGATAAAGCAAAAATATTACGTCACTCCATCTCATGATAGGGTAGGTACTAAAAAGGGAAATTATAGGTAAATTAATTAAAATATCGGTATTAAAAGTAATAACTATTAATTACTGGTATTATAAAGTACAAATTTTATTTTCTAATTTTCTTAAATATAACTTACTTTAATATATATCTCAAAATTAACAACTATGGACAAAATTTATGTATTCTTACAAACAAAAATTTATTATGAAAATGGTGCAATATACAAATATAAAAATAAACTTATTTTATATTGGTTTCATTTCATGTTGTCGATTGCTATTTATCTGTGCTTGATTTCCCGCTTGATTATTATCATTCGTTCTTACGCTTTGTTCAAAGTACATCATATCAATCAAAAAACAAGCTCCCAGCATAACTGCTTTCATTTTAACATCCAAATCAATCGGGAAAGATATACCAAAAACATCAGCTTTTGTAAAAGCTTCTTTAGCATAGCCAGCCCATTTTTTAGAAATTTTCCCAACCTCAATTTTTCCATCCACAGACAGTACTTTGAACTCTACATCTCCATAACAATCTAAGGTGCACCAAGGCCCTTTAATCATTAAAATAGTTTCTCCTGCAGCAGTTTGAATTGAAAATGTTGGATACAAAAGAGCCCATTCTTGTTTTATAACGCCAACTGAAATACCTGGAGGTGCTGACACTTCCATTGTTTGCATACAACAAGGGAAGCAACACGCCTGGCATGCAATTGGACGATTTAAATTAATCACCTGGTTACCAAAATTGTCCAAAATTTTCATATGAAATGCCCTTTTTGACCCACAACAATTTCGTGAGCAATCATCTGATTCTTCTCTGGCATAATATACCTTCTGACCGATACTATTTGTAACAATATATTGATTTTCCGTTTCATGACCCGTAACAACTTCTAACAATTCAACTTTTTGATTAACAATTAAATTGTCAATTGTAGTCAAATATTCCAAACCAGGTGGACAATTTGGAATGTTTTGTGGCCTCATCATCCAGTCATTGCTGAGAGGGCCACCTTGACCCATTGGTTGGTTAGAAATCGGTGGAGGTGTTCCAAACATATTTCCTTGTGGTGGTGGAAAAGCAGCTTGGGGAGTTCCATATCCTCCCTGCGGTGGTCCATATCCCCCTTGAGGTCCTGGCGGTCCATATCCCCCTTGAGGCGTTGGTGGTCCATAACCACCTTGAGGTGATGGTGGCCCGTATCCCCCTTGAGGTCCTGGCGGTCCATATCCCCCTTGAGGTGGTGGTGGCCCGTATCCCGGTTGAGCGGGTGGCTGACTGTAACCTCCTTGTTGTGGCGGCTGTCCGAAAGCACCATGTTGTTGTGGATTTGATCCTACTGGAGGACCATTAGTGGTTTTTGGAGGCACGCCAGAAGCTTGACCGGCCCCATCCATTTTGGACACTGAAATTATTAAAAAAAATGTATTTGATGTTCTTAAAAAATAATTTCTTTATTTAATTCTATGCAACCTAAGTTACATAACAACTTAGGTTGCTTATCTTATATATACATTTAAATTCAAACTGCCTTTTATAACATTGACGATTTTTGTTAATATTTTCAGATACATTTATTTGTGATGTGCCGGTAGTAGTTTCTATTTTTATTTATTTATTTAACTTTTAATTTATCTACTTTTGCATATAGGTTTAAATAATAAGTAAATTAGCTTAATTCAATATTATAAATGCATATCTAAATCTTATTAATATGAAGATGGCCATAGACTAAAACTGAAATAATTTTAATAACAATATAATAAAATTTATCGAATAAAATTTGTAATTCGTCCTGGTTTTTCTATTAATTAATAATAATTATGTCTAAATCTTTTGAGTAGTTAGATATACTACATATTTTTATAATGAGTTGGAAGAAATTATCAGTTTTTTAAATTAATTTATCTTTGATCCTATTGTATAGTGTATTTGTAAAAATTTTTTGGTCTAGGTAAAATTAAAAATAGGTATTTGCCGTACTACACCAAGAATTTTAATCCTTATTTGTAAAATACTTAAATGAAAATGGTTTGAATTCGGCCAAATTTTTGGTAGTAAAGCAGTTGAAGTTTTGACGGCAAAAGACAGTTCAGCCTTTGAGCCACAAGAATTAAAAAAATTTATAGTATTGTATTTTCAAAAAAGGAAATCACACATACTACAGCCAAAATCATTTAAATGTGAAATAACTTAATGCTCTGCTCGAAAATGGTGCCCATACTGTAACTAAATTTAAATAGAAACTGAAAAATACTAGGTGTTAGGAAGGTCTTCTACTGTAGACGTAACCCTTATCCGTTAGATAGGCGTAAGCTATTCAATAGTTATTAATTGTTTATACAAAATTGAAACTCAACAAAAATTACCTTCAGCGAAAAACGCTTGATCAATCGAATTTCAGCCTACTGTTCTTTTTCAAAGACGGAAACAAGGTTAAAGTTCTGAAACAATAGTCACAGACAATGAAATGGATTGACTACGATTATAATTATGCAAACGTTTTCAATCTTCACTCAGATAAAACCGTTTGGAAAATAATGGAATGATATAAGCATTTAATCTGCCGGCCCCGATTAGTGCAGTGGTTATCATGTTTGCCTATACATCCAAGGGACGCGGGTTCAACGGAGAAACATTTAAAAAGCATTCCTTCTACTCGGATAAGGAAGTAAAATCGTAGGTCCCGTGTCAATGTGGTATTTGGCACGTTCAAAATCCCTACTGGCAGTTGAACTCCTCCAGATTCAACAAAAATTCTAGTAAACATGGCCAAATGACTATATGCCAGTTCTAGTCCAAGGACCAAGGGAATTTCTGCATCCCGAAGTCTCAGCCACAAAACAAATAAATAAACAACAAACAAACATTTGGTCTGCAATAAAGCCAACTAGTAATAAGACTTTAATTATGTGGTAAGTTATCTTATCTTGTGAAAAATATGTTGATCTATAATAGCAGCGAAATTTTTGCAAATCAGGGATTAAGAATTTTCTAGAAAATTCTGTCGCTTTGGTAAAATATCTTTATTATTTGAATATGGTGAATGTTGCATCTATAAAGAAATTTTGTACAACGTTGTCAATCTTCAGATACTTTATTGGTACAATTCATTCTTAAGATAAACACAAATTCCTTGAATTTTTGCACCAACTATCTACTACGGATGCAAACTCAAATTTTTTTGAACGAGTGTTGTAAAGAAATATCGACAAACAATTTCCAAATAGACTATAGATATTTTAACGCGCTTCACATTTGTATTTTGCTGTCATTGGACAACGAAGAGATGTGACATTTGTTAAACTGGTTTATCAATAATTATTGAGTCATGATCTGGTAATGCAATCTCTCTTATCAGTCGCATTTATTTTGTACAACTACAGAACTTCGATCTACTAAACTTATATTCGCAGAAGATGCGTCAAAAACATAGATAAAGTTGCATCTCTGTTAAAAGGACCGCGCTGGTAATATGATATTTGAAAAATTGTCACATATATGATAGCAACAATTTATGCTTATCAAAATGAGAGTTCAGCTGAAAGTAATAAGTAAAAAAAAATGAAGATTCGTTTACATGTTGTTTCTCGTTGTCAAAGTTATACGTTAAAAGTAGTAATTTTAACAAAACTCCTTCCAATTTCTTCTTTATTATTTTATAATTATATATTTCTTAGCTTAAAAGACACTTCGGTAGAAGCCCACTGAATGCTTAAGCATATTTTTGATAAACACGCTTTAAACCAAACACGAACATATATTTGGTTCAAGTGTTTCGTACGAAATTGGGAGTATGAGAAAGATAACAAACATTCAAGTCAACCATCGTCATGCGCAACTCAAGAAACGATTGCTAAGGTACGTGAAACCACCCTTGAAAACAGAAAAACAGGCATTAGCCTATTCACGATGTCTAATCGCCTTGGACTCCCTTGCAATCCATATCCTTAAATATAAGATGTATTACAGCGAGGTTTACCCCTCATCTCTATAGTAAGCTTTAAAGTTATCATGGCAAATCAATACTGATCATCTTTTTTGACATTCAAGGAATTGTGCGGAAAGAGTTTTTTTGTCCGGCCAAACAATTAACAGGACGTTTTACTATGACGTTATGAAAAAGCTAATGAAAATGTACCTAAGACATGAAAGAGCCTAGACTGGATGTTACAATGCGATAACACAGTTTCATACATCTCATTATTGTAAGGAAATTCTTAGGGAAAAATAATACATCCATTGCCTACAACCCCGCTTACTCATTGGAAGTTATCCCTTCCGGCTTATACCTCTTTTCTAAAATCAAATTGCACGTGAAAGAGGAATTTTGACTTCACTGAAGAGATCTAAACCATGCCTCGGCAAATGTTAAACCCGCTAACACCAGTTGCTCAAGGTTATTACTGTGAAGGTAACGGTCGAAATTATACATTAGTAGGCCTATACATTAGTTTCAATTTTTATAAACAAATTGCTGCACAATTTTTATATCAGAACAAACTTGTGAAAAAACGTTAGCCTATTTGCCCTAACTTCAATTACGACGTGAATTTAAAAACGAAATCTTCTGAACAATTTTTTTCTTGTATGAAAAAATTTCTTTATTTTACTATAGTGTGATGATCTAATCATTTTGTTACGAAACCTCTACTTGTAAATAATTTTTTCCGCAACATGCGATGGTGTTTGCATGATTGCCTATAATCACTTTACAAGTTTGGTATTATTGTAATAGAGGTTATTTATTATATTTAATTCAAAAATGTTAGAAATGCGATTTATTAATTTATTTTAAATAACATCCCAATTGCCAAGGTTGCTACATAACGCTTCTCTGACGTCATATCGCCACTAAAATAAAAAGCTTAAATTTTCATTAACTCAAACTCAAAAGTTCATCTTTGGTGCAGTAAGACATACATATCTTTAGGAAGAAAACTCTAGTTCCCAAGTTTGTATGTGATAAAACTACCAATAAAAAAAATCCACGCTCCACAGTAGGAGGTGACCTTGAATCCGTTATAAAAGTAACAATGCAGCTCTTAGAATATTACTCGTATTATGTACAGGATTGTTTTGAATTAGTTGTAGAAAATAAAATGATTACTCAACCTTTTAAAAGAGACACATTTTTGAAATTATTAAATTCCATTGAACCCTTTTTTCAAAATTGTTACATTCGATAAAATTTTGTGTGCCGCAGACATTGCCACATAATCTGTTACAGACGTTCAAGAAAAATATTGAGTATAATTCCCAATATAGCAAATAACAACGTATCGAAGTACCCTCTGTGATTTACTTACTGACCTACTACGATAAATTATGATCTAATTTTTTTTGTAAGTACTTATCTTTAAAATTAGATTTTGAAGTGACTAAATGTGGCGCTTTAGTCCCGGAAGTGCAAAAAAATAAATTAATTGAACGTTAAGCATAAATATAAATAACCTAATGTAAAAAATTAATTATTAATTTAATGATAAAAAGAACATTTTTTGTATTTTATTACTTTGTAGAAGTTTAGATTAGGTATACATAGTACCTATCTTTCAGTATCTGACCATAATGAATCACTAGCACCAAATATGTATTTAATATTTATCATACAAGTAGATGATGTAATATTGCATCATTAACAGCGCCAAACACCGACAAAATTTCAATAGCGATAACAATCATAACACGTGATTTTAATATTTCCTAGATTATTTATAAATTTTTAAAAATAAAAGCATACATTTATAAATCTACATTAAAATCAAATTTTAGTAATAACCCAATTTTATGCAGTGTCCAGTGGAATATTACGTTAACAGTAGATGCTTTCTTACATGTGCACAACAAAAAACTTATTTTTTTAAAGCATAATTTTCGCAATATTTGCAATTCACGTTTTAAGTCCGGTCCCGAAAAATGTACTGGTCGACCACATTTCTGAAACCAACTAGTTACATATATATGATGTAATTTTTAAAGATTTTACACCGGTACTTCCTTACTTCAGTTGCGAATTTGCGAGGTTTTAAATTGAGTTCCATTGCGGTCATCGATTGTAGCAAACAATTTTGAGTGCGATCGAACTATTAAAATTTTTAAAGGCATCTTAATTCAATGAGTATTTATAATCACAAACACGAGTAAACGCAATTGCTTTTACCTAAATTCATACATAGCAGCTTCGTATTCTAGATAAATATTTACATTGTTTTAAATTTCTACAGATTTTAGTACATATGTATTATGAATGCTAAGTTTACCCTTTACGTATAAAATAATTATTGCCAGTCTTGATGTAATAAAAAAAGCGTTTGCCTGAGGTATTCTATCTTGATAGAGTATAAGAATAATTGAACGATAATTAACGGTTAAATTATATATTTAATAATATAGTCTGATCCCACAACCGCAAGATAGCGGAAGTCGTTGGGATCTACATCAAGATAGCAAACCGCTGTCCCAACATCTACGAGCTCTATTTCCATTTTTTCCGAAATTGCCGTCATCATCACCGCCATCCGACGCCCCGCCCAATACTGCCTTGACAATCGTTACGACCAACTATTATAAGCAGCATGTCAATACCATCCCAGGTTTATTATCATCACGAAAGTGGTGATCACTGAGGTGAAGATTGCCTTATGTAAGTCTGAAATATTGGAAACTACGTCGTCTGTGTAACGTAACAAAATAATCTTTCGATAGTATGTGACGCCTTTGCTATGTAGTTAAAACTTACTCCCATCCCAAAAGATATTTCTCTTGCAGGCGCGTACATCTTCCTGTGTTGATATCGGCATCGGAATTAGGTCACGTAAACGTTTGGTCATACAACAACTTCTTGTGTCAAAATTCTATGACCGCGCTACACAGACCAAACCCTATCCGAGGCCTGATTTTGGTGTTTATAACTCGTGTCAAAATATATGTCCTAAATTCCCATCATAGGTAACAACTTCGCGTATCGAAGTTGCTTACAGATACACCCCGAATACAAGCGAATCCGTGAAGGTACAAATATAAATCCTTGGTTACGCCGTATCCTAAATTTTCTGTAATAGCAATCCGAAACTACCGAAGTAAAAATCCTTCCTACAAATAAAATTAATTCCTAATAAAAATTCACGGCATCTCACCCTTGTATATGAAATGCAATCGCCACAATTTCATGATAAATAGCTTACCATTAATTAATTTATGCTAAACTAATTTGCTTTTATTTAGGTGTAGTAAACATATTTTTTAAATGAATATTGAAGTTTGTTATTTAAAAATTAATCTTTTATTTTGTAAGCCAAATAATTTAAAACCAAGGCATTATTGATCATCCCTTTACGCACAACTTCCGTTAGATCTCATCACAATCTTTCCTTCTCAATAGTACTTGGGCGCCACAATCCGATTAACCGCTAAATACAGAACCAAAAAGTAAAATTTAGTTAGAGATAAACGTCTTAAAATTCACTCGGACGTTACCTACCCGGAATAACCCGAACCTAGCGACTGATACCTTCTTAGCGCGAAACAAAATTTCTTTTCGATACTGCAACAAACCTATAAGAGGTATTTTGTCAAACAAACAGCAAAGAATTCTAATTCGCAAATCCCAGCCGTTCCGATAAACGTTACAAGGATCTGAGTATATTATTCAATATATAATTTTCCGTCATTTTGCAATTAATTCTTATGTATATAATTAATTAAGTACATAATTTTAAAAACAATATGAGCTCTTTTTGTAGCGATAACATTCAAACAGCTGATTTTGATCGCTACAGAAAAACAAATTATCAAATATGCGAGATAGTTTGGTATAAAACAAGCATAACAAAATTTTCTTTATTCTATATATAATTTTACACGAACAGTTATATTAGATTAAAACTTTTCACAATTTGTGTTTTTTAAGGCACCCTTTAGACGTTAAATATTGATCCTTATTTGTTGCATTTCTTATCCATTTAAATACGCAGTAAGATGAAAATTTTTGAATTCATTTTCCTTTAATTAAAATTGTGTTTAAAAAAATTAAAATCAAATACAAAATTGAATCCATAGACATATACAAAACAATTACCATAAAAACTTGATTATTTCAATGTGGGTTATTTTCATCAAAATTTATGAATGTTATAAATATTTTTTAAGAAATTTGTAAGACAATGGTTTGTAGAGTTTCTTTGCAACTTTGAAGTGGCGATCTCAAGTAATAACGATGGATTCATTCACAAATGAATGTTTAGCAATGACAAAATGGAATTCACCCAACTAAATTCTCTATAATATCTTGGTGTATAGGTAGTAACTGATAAATACCAGCTGAATTCCACAGAAGTTCTCTACGTTCAAAGAAGTTTAAGATCAAGACAACAATAGAGTCTCGCGTTTGATCACATTAGGATCCATCTAAAATAGTATACGTATAACACTTTTAGATAAAAAGCAAGAGCTGTTCGGGAACTTCTAAAATAGCATCCGTATAAAGGAATTGGCCAATCTAGGTTTAGAATAACTTAACTAATTTCTATTCCCAACTTTACACAACGAAGAAATTGGTGATTGCCACAGAGGCTTCTTCATTTATGTGCAAATAGGTGCTTAAAAACCATTAACTTCTCATTTCATACTTCTACGTACTTCATTCAAGCTGTTTAACATCTTTTGTAATTAATTCGTGCTTTCAGACATTATCTTATAGCAAAATGCTCACTCTACTTCACCTTCTAATAGTTTTGCCCTCTCACACACAGCCTCGCATATTTATTGATATACACATTAAAAATCCAATCATACATTCTTTCCTCACGCCCTGTTCTTCGTCAAAACACTCACTCATAATATTATGCACCCTTTCCCGTGTTCTACATTCTTCATACATGCATCTAAAATATACCTATCCACACCATATTCTTCTCCCTATCTACCGTATCATACGCCAACATTTCCTACTTTCCCGAATTTGTAAGTTCCTCTCCATGAATGCCGCAAAATTTACGAAATGAAAAAATATATCTTTTCACCTCAACAGATTTCACTAAATAAAAAAATTAAAGATATTTCAGAAACAATTTCATTTAATACAAGTTAATGCAGTACATCAGCGGAAGACTAGTCGTATCCTTAAAAACCGTTTATAATAAACTGTAAAATACTTTAGCCTTCGCTTGGTTTTCTTTGCCACAATTATTGTTTATTTTGTAGCTGAGTATTTAAGATATGGAGCTTCCGGTTCTTTCTGTGTATTGTAGTGATGTGGCAGCTACCCAGCGGACGTCGAGTAATTACGATCAGGATAAGTAAGAAGCCTTTCTCTAGATCGTATTTTGCTATGCCTATGAGATATCGAATATAGTGGACGTATTCCTAACACTACAACACATTTAGTTTTTAGCATCATAACAAGCGAGATTAATATGTTATATTTTCTATAGTCGTCTTGGTGGCGTCCAAAAATTTACGAAAATTGTAAAACCGGCCCTTGGCTTCTGTTTGTCACTCTCCGGTTAAATTTGTTTGTAAGATAATTAGCTTGGCTAGCATTGTACTAACAATGATTTCCATTAAAGATATCTGCAAGTTAAACTTAACTGAATATTAAAGAACCGTCCTTAGAGGCGTACTTGGCGATCTTATTGCACGCTAACAATATCCTCTAAAATGTCATTGCTTAACACAGAACGGCGACCAATAAGTATTTTGTCATACGCGATTCCAGTATTTTTAAATCGAGTGACTACTCCCGATACAGTGAATCTATTTAGAATTAGAAAACTCGGAAAATTTAAAATTGAAACGAATGACTGCTCGTTCTGCTAGACTCTACTTCTACAAGTTAAAATCTGATTGGAGGCATTCTTTTACATCATTTAGCGACTTGGCGATCTTATACATCGCAGGAGCTTTACAAAATTGGAGGATGTTTTGTCGTTCCATCAATGATTCTACTTGCCTAGTTTACAAACTAATCTGCCTTTTATTAAAAATATCTTTGATACTGGCATGACAATTAAATAACGGTAGTGCCTTAACTGCAAAATTATATTAAACAGAAAATTGTAACTATATGACATCCGCTTAAAAATATTTTGCTTGAGCGTCTGTCATTAGTAAAAATAGTATTGTGACTCATTAACCATCGGTTCATTGAGAAGTTCTGTAATTTTCTTCCTTAGATCATCAACGATTTCAAAATGAGCCCCCTTAAACTTGCTTTTATATTGGGAAATAAAAAGGAGTCGCGTGGTGTAAGATCAAGTGAGTATAAAAGGTGTTGAAGGATGATAGTCAAAAACTGCTTCACAATTAAAGTATTATTAACGAGAGCATCATCCTACACTCGCTACCTCAATTTTTCTAAAATCATCTATGCGGGGTTATTCACCAGCGATGACGAGCCTAAGTAGGCAACCCAAATTGCGTTCATAGGTAGCTTTTATACAATGTTGCTAAATTACTATGAACTATAATCAGAGTGGGTTGACAATTGTACAAAGGTTAGTTTGTTTACTACATAATTTTAATACGGCAAGTAATTTTTAATTTAATAATTGTTTATGTACGCTAACGATGAAAAAGTAGATATGATTTTAATTTATGGAGAATTCCATAAAAATGCTGTTGTACGAGGATTGCCTTTTAAGTAGTTACAAAAACTAGGAAAGAAAACAAATTTTTTGGAACAAACTGTTTTATTGTTTTTCATAATATTCACCTTTAAGTTTTACACACATTTGCATGCGTTCAAACCACTTCTCGAAGCATTTTTTCCACTCTGAAGTTGGTATCTCAAAAATGTCGATTTCAAATGCTTCAACGGCCTCTTCAGGAGATGAAAATCTCTGTCCACGCATTTTTTGTTTGACATTCGGGAACAAAAAAAAGTCGTTAGGCGATAAATCTGGTGAATATGGGCAATGAGACATTAATTCGATGTTTTTCTCCTTCAAATAATCCATTGTTCGACGTGCTGTGTGGGAGCTGGAATTGTCATGATGGAGGATAATGCGACGTTTTTGATTACTTTTCCTGATTTCTTCGATGACTTCTGGCAAACAAATTGTTGTATACCATTCAGCGTTAACT
>JAHWXV010811090.1:0-18390 GCA_024586415.1 Phrixothrix hirtus
AACACATTTACGATGTTTAAGAATTTTTGATATACTTTTATCTGATTCTTAGACATGTTGATGTGAATTAATATTGTTTTATTGATGGCATCAACAACCCATTTTCAACATTTGCGTCTATTGTGAATTTAGATAAATCGTTAAGTAACATTTTCAAAATTGTGCTGGTATTCAAATGTTAAAATTAATTAAATATTAGTTATGACTCCATATCTCAGTTAAAGTCATGCATAACGGAAAAACGAGAAATAAAAAACAAAATCCTAAACTATTAGCGTATGACACTGTAAAATAAAATAATTGAATACAAACCTGAAATTACAAAATAACTGAAATAAAACCAAAAAATAAATTTTACAACGCAATTTTTTAAGAAATGCAATTTCATCATTAATAATATAATGTACAGTTAAGCTCAGATAAATTTAGTACAAACGACATTTCTAACTTTTGTTTTGATGTAATTTGTATCTTTATTATCATAATAACATATGTTATATATGAGTGATATAGTTTTTTACTATTTAATCATGTTAAAACACAGATTTCCTACTTTAGAGGCGGCCGTGCAACCCCACGCCATTATATGACCACCTCCGTGTTTTTTAACGGTATGATGCAAATTTAGGGATTCTAGCCCTTCTTTAAAGTTTCTCTATACATTAACATCGCTATCAGAGTCAAAAGGGTTAAATTTACATTTATGTGAAAATTTCTGCTTTCTCAGGACCATAGGTTTAAAATGGTGTTCACGAGTATACTTGATTCTCAGTTTTTCATTTTTAAACTTATGACCTCTATAGTTGGCCTTTATTAGTACTCTCCTAATAGTTTCAGGACTACATGCTTTACCAATCTCATTCTTGGCGTCCATTTTTAATTTTGGTGCACTTAATTTAGGATTGTCTTTCACATTACATATAATGATCGCCTTTTGTCTTCCTGAAAATATATTATTTGGTGCCGTTCTTCCTTTATTTTCTAAGCGATTTTCACAGACATGTCTTTCTATAATGTGTTACACAGTACTCGCACTTTTATTTTCCATTTCGGCAATTTTTCTTTACGTATGTCCATTTTGAAGGTGAAAAAAGACTAACTTTCGTTTATCAATTGTAGTTCGTCTTCCCATTTTGCTTGTTTCAACTAAACTGATACACAATTTTTGTGATAGCTGTAAGTATGTATTAAAGGGATACGTTGAAAGATGAAACCTGTGATTAGCTATATGTATGTCCGAATAAAGTCCTTCCATCATTAAGGTGTGGCATGCATTTTTGCCGTTATTGTATGTTTAAACTTATTCTTAAATTACGTTGAAACAATATTTATGTTTAATTCTTATTAATATTAAATAATGATATAAACCAACGGAAAATATATCAACTAAACTCAAGTTTCATCTCAAACACACAAAAGTAGATAAACAAATTATAGCATAAATTGAGTTCAGTCCTGGACGCTTTCCATACTAATTCATTTAAGGCATAGATTAAATAGGTTTGTTTTGTTTTGTTGCTTAGCGTTGTGTTCAGAATGATGTCATCGAAATTTGATCGTACGTTGATATTTCTTTTAATTCCATATTTTAAATTGCTTTGATGTAAATATACCGTATAATTCCTTAAAGAAAATCATCAACCGTCATTCATTAAAAGAGACATAATCCCGTAATAGACATTTCTTTATTAATTTGATATAAAAAAATCAAATTTTTCTTTGCGTCAACATTAATGTTTTTAAACAAAATTATATTAGAGTTTATTTAAAAACTGAAGGCGCCATACAGAAGTCTGCATTTTATTATGCAAATAACGTACAGTCGACAGGGCAGCGTCTTCTTAGGGATTATGTAACATCATTTTTATGGGTTTACATTAGTTTACTCATAAACATTTACATTATGACCAGCTGACTGTAAAAATGTTTGGAAAACTAGAAAATAATTTTTTGCGTCTTAGCGAACTTTTGCAAGTTATTTCAATAGACACAATTTAACATTGTAACATAAACAGATGAAACCATACAATATTCTGCTGATTTTGCAGTAAATTGAGACTATTCAATAACTAGTCGCAAGGAGTATTAAATTTAGAGCTGCACAAGAAACCGTGACAAACGGTTACAAAAAATTGCACTTTATTTCACTAATAAGCCACAGTGTATAACTGCAGTTGCAGAAGCTACTAATAATCTCCCGGTATTTTTGGACGCATACACGAGCTTTCAACGGCATTTAGAATGCTATATTTGAACATATGGCGGATATTTTCTACGTTTAATGTAAATTATGAATGTATAAAAGCAATCTTGTAAATTCCCTTGTAATCTGCATACTCTTACCACTTATTACAAAAACTAAAAACATTAAAATGTAAGAATTGATCTGTGGATAAGTTAATGTGGATTGTTTAATATTTGCGGAAACTTAAACCCTTTCCAAAGTGACAATTAAGTTAGCTATCGTTGATTACGTCGTGTGTATAGGGATGGGGTTATGAGTGATGGTGTTGTGAAGTAGTTATGCAGAAAATTCAAGACTGGTCGCAAGGGATGTATATGATGAAAGTGGTCGAGGAAGATATTCAGATGTGACTGATGAACTTTTGTGACATGTTGACAAATTGTGTGTGCGAGACGTCGTCGGTTCACAATTTCTGAACTTTGTGAAGATATGCCTCATATTTCAAGGACAACACTCTTTAAAATTATCACAGAGGGATTAGGTTACCATAAGTTTTATACACTGTGCGTACCAAAATGTCTAACCGATGTTCAAAAAAACTGAAAGAATGGGTTCGGCCTTGACATTTCTTTGCCGCTACCATGTGTGAGGGTGAGGAATTTCTGAACAGAATTGTGAGTGGGGCGAGACAATGGTACAATATGTGAATTCGGAAACTAAAGAATAGTCTAAACAATGGATGCGCACTCATTCTCCTAATAAGCCCAAAAAATTTAAGCAGATGCTGTCAAACCGCAAAACGATGATTATCGTTTTTTGGGATGGTAAAGGACTTTTATCAATAGATTTCATGAAAGTAACGCATGAGAATAATGTGACATCATATGCTTATTTTGATACTCTTACGAAACTCCGCAGGTCAATCCAAAACAAACAGTGCGAGATGCTTATCAACGAAGTCATTCTCTTGAATGACAATGCATGACCTAATACTGCGAAGCGAAGGAAGGATAATCTCACACGTTTTGACTGGGAGATTTTTCAACATCTTCGCTATAGTCCGAACTTGGCGCCGATCGACTTTCATCTCTACCACAAGGCGAAGGCCTGGCTGGATACTCAGCGCTTCACGAACGACGATGAGCTTAAGGATGCTGTCAGCAACTGGCTACAGCGCCCAATGGCACCATCCTTTGATAAAGGAATAAAGAAGCTGGTATCATGGTACGACAAATGTTTGAATTAGGGTAGCGACTATGTAAAGGAGTAGTATAAACATGTAACTACATTGCATATAAATAAAAAGTTTTATCTATTTTTTTCTCTTTGTAATATCCAATCGGAGGTTAATTGATGAAATAACCCTTGTATAATTAATTTAAATGTATTTGCATAGGACTAGCGAAAAGACATTCAAATACTGAACGCATCTTATAAATATTATTTGTAATATATTTACTATTAACTAATTTTTAAATCAAATAAAATTGTAGCTTCCTTCCTTTATAAAATAATTTATCATTTATCCAATATGTATTATTCTTAATCTACATTAACATTCCCATTATGTAATGTTATGATACACAGTATGCAAGAAAAGCAAAATGTCTTTTCTAAATTACTACATATCTTGCCAGACTGACTAAAAAGCAGTCTCACGTAATCATAAACTAAAATAGATTTTATGTGTGTATAGTAAACAATAAGATATAGAAGAGATGTTGCGAAATGCATATTGTACGAAAAATATAAAGAAAAGTATTTCAAATGCTTTAAACAACAAACAACAAATACACTACTTTAACAACTATAATAGATCTTACGAAGAAAAATCAAATTAAAAATATTCTAAACTCAAAATAATTGTAATATATTTATTTATTAGACTAGTTTATCGAAGAACAGTGTCGGAAACCTTTATTTTCAAAGGTAATGTAACAAGCTCTGTAGATACGCGAATATTTTACCACAGGAAACAAGTCACGGTTATTTTCAATACCCTACTTACTTCAACATAGGTACGAGTATATTAATACCTAGAGCTATTGTCTACAACTTTTATATAAAGGCGCCGTATGTTTACAATAGTATCGGTACAGCTTTTGCAAACCAAGATTTTAATAATCTTTGCAAAGTACGTAGAAAGCTTAATTTAACGCAAGTCATAAATAATTCAAAACCGTTTGTAATAAAAAATTCCAGTAATACGAATTTGTAATACTAAACAACATAAGCAAGTACATACCTTACGTTAATTTAAATTGTAACGTGTGATCTTTTATATCGTTTCAATTAAGGTAGGCTATGACCACTACACATTGTTGGTAGGTACTTAAAATACAGTCAAACGAGTGACAGACAGCAAATAAAAATTCAAATCTTAAAATTAAAAGTAGAACCTTCAAATTTGATGATTGGTAAAGTTAATAACAGTTAATTATATATTTGTTAATAAATAATTAATCTACCAAATCAACTTGATAATGGTTGCTCGCAGACGAACCATCTAAAGAAAAAATTAATAATGTCATATTAAATTCCTTTAAAAATGGCTATGAGAAAATGCTTTTAATTTTCTATATTCCTTCAATTAACGTCAGAAAAGAACAAAAAAGAAAATCCAAACTTTGCGTTTTTTGTAAATAATTTTAAAAATAAAGAAGATTGAACACATTTGTTAGGCTAGTTTTAATGTTCTAGTAATTACTCGTCTTTTTCCACATTTAACCGAATCTGTATCTCTTACCGTTTCAGAGATCCCCATACAAACCATTCTTATACTGGACACATCGTATTTCAATTTTCTAAAATTATTGTAAAGGAAATAGCATAACTGTATTTCTAAGCTTAAACCAAGTAGTTCTCAAACAATAAAAAAATGGACAGTTGGGAACAAATAAATCTTTAATAAAAAGTGTACAGTTTTAACTGCGAGTGAAAATAAAAATCTATAGTGAATGCAAATAAACTTAAACATTGAAAATCAGAAAGCGAATTGTACCAACTAAAAAATACACAAGAACATTTCCTCGGATGTTGTAAATATAAAAAAATCAAAAAAGGTGCCTCCGTAAGATAAGTATGACTCAATCAATAAAAATTCAGCAGGATTTTGCATTTACCGGACGACGTCTTTAACAGTTTTTAAACAGTCACATACAAACAACACGAAAGCAAACAATTTGAAATAGTCTTGTGATTGGTAAAAAGGACCGTGGAAGGGAATTTCATGATAGTCAATAGAAAGCCATAATAGACGAAATACACTATTTTTAGTTGTGAAACACTACAACAAGATAGGCACCGCTGTAGTCAGCGAAAAGATCAAGTTCCGTTTAAAAATGTGAATCAGACATAAAGTGAAGAGATTTAAGTGCATGCTAAGAATATAAAAATAAACAAATCTGCAGTATTGTCATCTACTTAAAAAGTCTTAAAGATTTTACAAAATGTGAACGTAATATACTAAATTTAATTAGAATTCCGGGAGTTTCGACCTAGTTACCGATAAGCGAAACTAAAAAGGTTCGGCGGCAGGGAAAACACGAAAAGGTTACCAATAAGTTTAAGATCCAAGAGGACTATTATAGAAAACGATCTAGATGGCTTGAAGTGTTCAAGAAATTGAAAGTCAACGTGGATAACAAGTTCGAGGCCTGAGACCAATTAAAAATCTAAATTGAAGGAAACGCAAAAAAACTGCCGAAATCATAGTATCAAACGCAGAGCGAATATTTAAAAATTTTAAAGTAAGTGAAGTTTGAAATTACCTCAAATAAATTAATCATATCGGTAAAGTAAAACTATCGAACATTTAATGTAAATTTTTATTTTAATTAATATTAAATTTACCTCTCGGAGTAACTGATTTAGACAATAAAGCCATTCAACTTTGTGTTTACAGTTTTGCAGACAAAATTTAAGGGAGGTATTCTAAAAAAGGTCATCATATCTTGTGTAAACATTTGTAGATTTTAATTCGTATATATTATACAAATTTTGTAATTGAATATTAATTGATTTTTGCTTTAAAAATAAATTTATATAAACTGTAAATTTTTGTTAATTATTGGATTTAAATGTTGTTGTTGGTGGAAACACACAATTTAAATAAATACTAATATAAAATGTTAAACTTACCTCCAGGTAAAGATTACAACAGTATAGTAGATATAGTGTACTGAAAGAAGGATCTCGACCCTTAGACATAATTCATAATAAAGGCCTAAAGATATGTTGGTTACTTAAGAAAAACAGTTCACTCATAAAATATAGAATGAATTAAATATAATTAGAGTAAATTGCTCAAAATTGCAAAGGTAACCAATATTATAAATATAGTAGTTGATTCATACAATATGCTTTTTAAAATCTGGTGTAGGATTAACACACTCCATTATTAATTCACAGAATTGCATTCTTCTATCGAGTCATTTGTTTGCAGTTTTTGAAGTAAATGGATTTTGCAGGGTCGATGTTTACTGATTCTTAGTATTCTTCGGACGGATGTTGCAGTATTAATACATGAAATTGTGCACTTATCTTAGAATTTTCCTGAATATTGAGGAGAATATTTAAAAAAGTATCAACGTTTGTTATCGTCTTAAGCCGACTAGACTTTGGCAGATTGTTAACACAACCAGTTTCGTTGAAAATTTGAATAATTCTTGTAACCATCGATTTACAAATTGCTTCACGACTATAAACGTTCTATTGTTAATAAGGTAATCACTCTATTTCACTACACTGAACCATTACTAACAAAGTAATTAAATAACCTCTTAATCAAGTAGTTAATTAATCAAATAAAATAAAAATTTGGATAAGCTATCATAACTCGCCACTCGATTAATAGAATAAAAATTAAAAGTTATGTGCAAATTTGAGTTTCTACTTATCATAAGGCACTACTTTCTTACTATTGAAAAAGTGATAATTTGTAATCAGCTGATAGCCCTTAATTTGAATAAGTTCTATAAATGTAACTGAGATGCGAAGATGTATGAAATAGTTATGTTCCGAATAGTAGCATTTTTGTGGTAAAGTGGCTGGGATCTGTTCAGTAGTCGCGGGTTCAATCCACACACAAGGATTTTTCTAAAAATTCTGCTATTCCAAATATGGTTATATCGTACATCCTCGCATTTATATAAGTTTCTGTAGACAATACGGCAGTTTAAGCCATATAGTTAAATTTATACAAACAGCCTTCTATATAATTAATTTATTTTGAATTTTCTCAGATTCTCAATCTAGTTCAGTTTTTGCATTAATGGTTTCTACTATCAATGCTTTTTTTTGTTTGCGTTGCAAATAATTACATAATCAGAAAAATAGTTTCTATCTCAAAATCTAAAAATGTATAGGGTAGTTTATTTAAAACTTGAAAGTTTACTCATATAAAATTTAAGATTTTTGTATCTAGTAATAACAAAGATAACTGACTGGTGTGGAACCTTTGGCATTCCCTGTGTGTAGATTCTTTAACGAAAAATGGGACAGTGCGATATTTTGGGAATAGATAAAGAATTCTAATAGTAGAGTTTTAAATGTCACGTAGAAACAAAGATTAATGTTTTTATACATCTCTTTTTTACTGGCAGCACCTGGTTTGCACCGCGCTAAAGTAATTTGTGTGCTCTTTTCAATTGTGCGTAAAAAATGGAACTTGGAATAAGATACTTATGTTTATTAAATAATAAAGCAAGTATAGACTTCTATTATACTACAATATAATTTTCAATTGAAACAAATGGCAATAAATACAAAAGTAGCTAGAAATTAAAAAAAAGAACATATTAAATTAATTGCTTAAATGCTTCCTTATTATTTACTAAACATTTATATCAAAACATTTGCTAATTTAATTTAATGTACGATGTATAAATTAAAATGTGTTGTGTTATTACGCTGCAAACTTGTAAACATTTAAAAGTAAAACAACGGCTGGCAAAGATCAATGCTTAGACCGCAGCAATAGAAGTTTTGACATATTCAGCCTATATAGCCCTCGCCAGAAGGATGCATTAAAGCAACAATTAAACAGATCTTATCAGCAAATATAAACACTTCATATGCTGTGATTTAATGAAAAATCCTATTAATACCATCTAGTGTAAGACATATGTATTAGAAAAATTATTATGAGAATTAGCGAACTTTAAATTTATGCAGGAAATACTCCATATATTTGGAAATGAGTTTTTAACTTTGGCTAAGATTTATTATTTATTTTAACTAGTTTTATAAATCAATAAGCTCAAATAAAATGGTCATCCATTTATAAATGTTATGAAGTATTTCTTACATAATTTTGAACTTAGGAAATTTTCATAATACGAAGGGCAGTATTTATATTGTGAGCATTGGCAACACTGCGTGTTTAAGACGCTATCTAAGATTTGTAATGGAAAGTTTGACATTTTTGAACATAACCTTGTTGAAAACATTTTGGCATTTGAGCGTGATTAGTGGTGTTTATAGTGACTTGAAAATTGCGCCTCAGCACAAAAATGGAATTAACTCGTAAAAATTTTCGTACGATAGTTTATTACGACTTTCAACGTGGATTATCTAGACAGGAGTACATCAATCAACTTACTTCCACTTTTCGCGATGAAGCCTCATCCTTTGGCACTGTGAAACGCTGGTATAGCGAGTTTAATCGTGGTCGCGGTTCGCTTGACGAAAGTCGTGAAGTTCGTCCAAAATCAGTTGTGCCAGAAAACATTGATGCTGTGCAAAAACTGATAATGCAAGATTGTCATGTCACATACTGTGAGATTAAAGCAACCTTATACATTAGTTCGACCAGCATATATAAAATATTGCATGAACATTTAGCCGTGAAAAAGGTTTGTTCTTGTTGGATCCCACATAATCTGAACACATCTGAAAAAGATACCCGTCTCGATTGGTGCAAGCAAATGCTTACGAAATGCAATGTCGTTGCTTCAAAAGACGTATATAATATTGTAATAGCTGAAGAATTATGGATAAATGCGTATGAACCGGAAAGCAAATATCAGTCGACTGTATGGGTGCTTCAAGTTGAAGCAAACCCAACAAAAGTTGTTCGCGCTCGAAGTACTTTGAAACAAATAGTCGCCTGTTTTTTCGGAAAAACTGGTCAGGTGGCAACAGTGCCTTTGTAGAAACGTAAAACGGTCGCTTCTAAATGATACACCACCATTTGTTAGTCAGAACTTTTCAGGGAAATAAGGAAAACAGACAAGCGCCGTAGAACCATTCGGCATCACGACAATGCGAGTTCTCACACATCTCGTCTAACAACCGATTATTTGAACACTCAAAAAATCAAATTGATGGGTCACCCTCCGTACGGTCCTGATCTGTGGCACCTAATGACTTCTTTTTGTTCCTGAACGCCAAAATGAACGCCGCGTGGACAGCGGTTTTCGTCGGTAGAAGAATCCGCCGACACGTTCAAAAAACATATTTTAGAGAAGTCTCAAACAGAATGGCAAACATGTTTTGACAATTGGTTCAAAAGGGAAAATATTTTGAAAATCAATAAGTCAATTTTCAATGATAAATTACTGTTTCTTTATTATTAGGCTCACAATATAAATAGGGTCTCTCGTATAGGGTAAAATGGTGAAACCCGTCCCTGTGGGAAGTAAACCCCACTTCTTGGATTTGTACAATATCTGACTAGGTGACGCAGCATATACATTATAATACGTAATAATATCTGTGCATGAGGAAAATCAATGTGGTTCATTCAATCGTTTGTGATTTTGGTGTAAAAAGTGATTAATTATTTGAAAACTAGTAGACAAGCTGTTACAACATTTTTCGATAAGTGATGTAAAATATAATTTTTGCAAAAACCTTAAATTTATACTTAATTTTAATTAAAAATCTGAAAAATACGGTTCCTGACCAATAAAATGCTATTTTGTCAGTAAGTTAGCGTTCACAGGTTTGAGAATAATTATGTCGGACGTTTTTCATCACAGTATTGGAAAACACTTATCTATTATGGTGTAAAACGCCCCGACGAATGTTTGTCTTTTTAGCCCGTTAATACTATCATTTTACTTCGAAATGGGAAAAATATATTTACGAAAAAGGAATAGAGGAGAGTATGGTGAAAAACTGTTAAAAGAGGCCATGAAAAAGTCATTTTGGGAGAAATGGGCATTAATAAAGCTAGTCTATTTTATGGAGTACCTTTTCGTACTCTCAGACGCCACTTGCAGTCAGAATAATCAAAGATTTTGATGGAAAGGATACCCAAATTCGGTATTGAACATGAAAACAGGTTAGTGATGCATATAAGGTCTTTAGAAAAAGTAGTTTTGCCCTAGATGCTACATCATTAAAAGTAATGGCATATGGTTTTGCAGTAAAATTTCATATTAACCATCGATTCTCTCATGAAATTAAATCCGCTGGCAACGACTGGTTACGAGCGTGTTTATGGCATCATAAAGAATTGACTGTACGAAAATCCGAAGTCCTGTCTCTTGCTAGGGCACAAATGATGAATCGCGAAAATGTTGGAAAATTTTTTAATCTTCAATAAGGATTTTAAATGAAAATCATTTGCTTGACAAACCGGGTAAAATTAATAATGTAGATGAAATCGATTTTCAAATTAGTAATAAATAGGGAAAGGTAATCGCTTCTAAAGGAGCTAAAGACGTTTATTCGTTAACCAGTGCAGAAAGGGAGAAATGTATCTTTGATATCTTGTGTTAATGCTGAAGGGAATTTTTTCCTTTCAGTCTCGATTTTCACATGGAAAAATGAAAAAATGAGTTTTCTGATGTCCTTCCTACGGGATCTTTAGTTTTTATGAACCTAAAATCCTCCTATATCAACTATGACCTTTTTCTGAAATGGTTTAAAGAAGACGCCCGGAAAGGGGTTGCTCATCTTAGACGGCCATGCGTGTGATCGCAACGTTATCGAACAACTTGATTTGGCGTCTGAAAATAAAGCGATTTTATTGTGTTTGCCGAGCCATGCAACGCAGTTTCTACAACCTTTATACGAAACATTCTTCAAGCCATTAAAAACATTTTTTCAAGAAGCGAAAAATTCGGTTCTGCAACATAAAACTAGAAAACTTTCAAGAACGACAATTTCAACTTTAATTGTAAATGCTTGGGGAAAAGCAGCTATGGTTTCTAATGGGGCTTCGTCATTTAGAGCACGCGGTATCCATGCTTACAAAGCACATGCCATCCCCGATCATGTTTATTCCATCGCAGATGTGATGCAAACTCTCCAAATGTTAGAGATAATGATCCATTTACTTCTCGAGGATTCAACGTAGAATGTGATATTACACCTACATTTAATGATAATAGTATTATAGGAATTGAATGTAATGAGCTATCTACTTCTCAGGCAACTATTTGGTACACCAATGCAACATTAATGCTAGAAAGGAGGATGGTAGTGTTATCTTGCAGGTATAAACTACCATTTCAAAAGATCAGGAAACTCAATCCAAATTTTTGGACCAAGTCCATCCTGTTCCTGTTATCCCATTAACAACTTCAAAAAAAAGCAGTTGAATTGACATAATCAAAGAATAGAGTAAAAAGAAGAATTTTTGCGGAGAAACAAGCGGGAGAGCAAAGAAGACGCTAAAAAGATAAATAAAACAATATGGTGGCCAAGAAAATTGACAATAAAAAACCTCGTATAAACAAGAAAAAGGAACGGGAACCTTCATCAAGCTCTGAATTAGGCCATCCTTTACTGTCATCATCTGATGAAGTTTCGGATGAAGCGGACGAATGTTGTGTTGAATGTATTGATTATTATTATTATACGACAAAGTCTAAAGCAGACTGGCTTCAGTGTATAGCTTGTAATCGTTGGCTTCACGAAACATGTACACAGTTTTAAAAAATATGTAATGTTTGTGGTGAGAAAAAGATTAATGTATATGTTTATTTGATGGGTTGTTTTTGATAATATTACGGGGCGTTTTCTACACCATATGGTGAAAATCGCCTCAGTTATTATTAAAAGAAAAAAGTTATTTTGTATATTTTCTTAGTTAATTAATATTTTATATTTACTAAAATAATGTGTTAGAACATACACCTTCATGTGCAAAATATTAAGAAGATATCTTTTTTAATTTATTTAATAACAGCATTTTTGCAAATATGGGGCATATTTCACTGATTCACCCTAACTGCGCATAGAAGATTTTCAAAACTAATAATCTAAATTAAACGAAATGTCACACTAACAACAGCTGAAATAGAACTTTATGAATTACACAAAAATAGGTAATTCATTCTGAGGACGATTTTTTAAGCATACAAATTAATAATTTATTCTAAGGACGACATTTTAAACATGATTGAAAGCAGGATGAAAAGAATTTCCATTAAGTGTTGCCGTTTAAAAATTTTAAGTGGGATAGCGCCTCTGCAGCGTGGATGTGTGAAAATCCTTTATTAGAATTTAAAAATGTTTATCCATTTCCAAAATAACGCATACCGTATTTCTCTTTGAAACCATGTATAGTGTGTATAAATTTACTTACATTTTTTCATATTAGATGAATTTTTAATCAAACATATTCTGCTGTTTGCAGCAATTAATTAAAATAAATATAGAGTCCTTCATTTCAAAACTTCCCTCACACAAGTAGACTTGTTTTTAGCAAAAACCTGCCCATTTAGGTAGCAAGGGACAAATTCTAAATACGTTCAAATGGTTTTTCGGTTCACTCCATTCATCTACAGCCATCTGTACTATGAAATTTCAAATAATACTCCCTACTTTGTGATGTATCATTTTAAAGGGAATATTTTGCTGTAAAAATAATTTTAAGTGGCTCATTCATTGAGATAAAGTGAAAATTACATTATATCACTAACAATACACTTACATCAAAATTATTTTGTTAAATATTCCAAATCAGATGAGTCACTTGCTAAGCAATAATACAATCACTTTTAAAATTAAATGATAAAGAACTTTAAATAGTTGCTTGTGTGAAATTGCGTTTCTTTTATTATAATTTAAAATACGGATAACACAAGGACACATTACAAACAAATTGTGTACGCCTTTGAAATGATAAATTTATCAATATTAGTATTACAATTTAATTTCTCAAAATGCATTGTTTCGTTAGATTTGCCTGAAGGTATTATTCCGCTTACCGCGCCGCCAGTTCAGGTACAAAGCGCCTTACATCTACTTCCATAAACATAAATGGATCGATTGTTTTATGTTGCTTTATTTAGAAGTTTATATGAAATATGTTGAAATTACAGGTTAATACAATAAATCATGCATTCTTTACCAATTTTAAATCTAACGTTTGATATTAGATGCAGTAGACAACCCTAATGTGAATTACACTTTCAGTTATTTCGTGCATCCAAAGAACTTTTATGAATAAACGAAAAAGCAAATTTTATAGCAACGTATTATCATGTTGTCATGTATAAACTAATTTTTTTGGTCAAAAAATATAACATTCTTCAACGTATTTGTCTACCAGCAAATTAATGTTCTTAGTTTTTCCAGCTTAGCCGTAAGCGACATACGACCTATTGTATGGAGATAACTAGTAATTTTCTAAACATTTTTAGTTTTTAGATACTTAGTTCTCTTGTTCGAAAATAAAACGAAAACATTGGCTTTAAATTTGATTTGATGTTATGCTATGAAAATAAATGCAATATTAGCATTCTTGAACAGAACAGAAAACAGAAAAAATCAAATAATTTCACAAAGCAAAAGAAATAAATACAAAATCATGCTGAGTTTTAGCTAGTTTATTAAGGAAACATTCTCTTACTAATTAACCTCCTTAAGATATTCATATCTTAATCACCCATAGTATGCTGGTATTATAATAAATTGTTCTGAGAATAATAAAGAAAATTAAATGGAATTTTAATTATGTGCAATCGAAAGTGAATTAATTAATTAAAACCAAAAATGTATATTTTTTTACAGCTAGTTAAGAACAATTTTTAATTCGACCTATAAAACCTTTTCGTTGTAGAATTTTAGAATTTATTCAAAAATAGGTCAAAAATAAAACATAAATCATATGCAAAGCTACAAAATGTTCCATCCGAACAAAACAAATGAAATATTCATATACTTGAGTACCTATACATAATAAAGATGGGGGATAGTACAAGGGTATTGCTTTTTTAATATGCTTGCTTTTAAGTATAGTAATACTTTTAGGAATGTTTTACGTCATAATCCAAATTTTTGATAAATTGGGCATTTTTAAAATAAAATCAATACATAAAATTGTAATTTTTCTATGGTGCTGTATTTTGATGCAAACCTCGAGGTTGACGTTTGATTTTTTCTTTCCTAATTGTTTTGGTATCTATTTTGTACAATTAATTAAGCGCCTTGTGGCTCTACCTGTTTCGCATGGGTGCTTTACCCTTCTACAATTCTTAAATAAACAAAATCGATTGGTCTTTTGTTTCCTTAGCATTATTATAAGTTTCTAAAAACGAAACCAAATTCTTGACATTTAGGTTAATTTTCAATTTCTTTTTAGAAATTTAATTACCATTTACCTTATTGCTCTAAATTTAAAGAACACATACATAGTAACAGAGAATAATTAACATAAAGTTTTGTTTTCTTTATTGCATGTTATTTTGCGTGTATTACAAATTCATCTTTTAACTAATCTTGGTATTTTAAAATTAAATTTAAAATATGCAAGAGAAATCCATGTGGTATGTTACACTAGGTTTTCCTAGCCAAATTAATTCTAGTCAGAAATCATCATACATGTTGTATGAAGGAAATAGAGGACAGAAGCGGCAATCCAATTAACATATTTGAGATATGACCTGTTGAAATTGTTAAAATAAAATTTAAAGAATTAATAATATATTATACAGGGTGTCCAGGATATAAAAAACATTATTTAACACACGTGTACCAAAGCCCATGTGATCATAAAACTATAGAAAAACAATTTTGTAAATTTTCACGTAAAAATCTATCATGGATACAGGTCTGTATATTCTTTACCCTGAAACGTACTTAAAAACATAAGTACGACATTGTTTTTGTTGACAAAATATCATATTATCTTTACTATTTGAGTACTTTTTCGAGTCAAGGTCGTCAGCTGATTTAATAAAAATTAGTAGAGCGTATTTCTTTAAATCGTCGAAGTTTACTTGTATGATGTAAAACACTATTAATTATTAACTATAACTATTTACGCATTAATTATTATAGTTATTTGATAAATATTTCAAATTGACACAAGTTTTATTTACGTTAATTTGTATGAACGTAGTTTGTACTACATAAAAATTACGCAAAATTGTATAAAATTTATTTAGCATTTAGATTTTGAACTATTTTCATAAAATTTCAATAATATACAACACAAGTGAGTGCAAATGTAAATAATATGAAGATATTTATCAAAAAAATGTAACTTGGTGTTAAAGCGGCTTTGTAAAAGTGAAAATTATTTAAAAAGTGTGCCCGTACTCATTAATACAATTATATACATATTAAAAATGATATTTAATAAGTGAAAACCTGGTTTTTATTTTAAAGATTTTATAAACTTGCACGATTAATACACTACTACTAATTTTAAGGAAGAAAATAAAACATTTTATTTTAAACAGCAACTAGCGGGTATTTATAATAACATCTAGGAACATTAATTAATGGTACTCTGTAACCGTATATGTCATACCGAAACCATTTGTTCGGCTTCAGTCCCTGGTTAAAGATGTATAGTTGACTAGCTATTTCTTGTTGTATACAGTGGACTAAATTAAAAAGCAGGCACGTGCTGAAAACTTTAATCGCAAATATTTCGAAAACTATGCAATTTAGACACATAGGTTATAAGTGTTTTTTTATCGCGTATATTAGATGTGTCTGCCGTTAAAGTAATGACCTTATATACCGGACACCCTGTATAATAGAATTCGATCAATACATGCGTAATATGAGATGAAATGTTTTAGCGCCACCAGAACGGCGCTGCCATTTTGACACCGCCAATTTGACGACCATCAGAGTGGTGCTGACACACTTATTTAGCGCTATGCAATAATTTAAACGTTTCTGTAAACAAATAAATTAATTAAAACTTTCAGAATTTTGACTAAATATTTCTTTCAAACGTAGTTACATTGCTATCATAGGCATTAATTAGTAAAATTGATAAAATAATGAATCAGTATTTGCCCAATAAATTAATAATACGGATATTAACGCGCAATGGTTTACATTTGTGATTAGACTAGGCCATGACTTTTTGATAGATACTTTAAACACGGTTATGAAAATAGATTTATGAATGGCCATAGCCTACCATTATTGGAAATTTAAACGATCGCACTTTATACTAGTATTCAGGTTAGATGAATTGATGGGAGAATGGTACAAATTGTAATTATATTTTTGTAAGTTTTTAAAACACGCCTATATTATGTACGAATTTTAAGAATTAAGTTCAAGTAGCACTGATAAATCATCAATTAAGATACTAAAAATACCCAATCGTACTTACAGGGTTTTTGAATATCAACTGGCATTATGCAAGAGTGGCCAACGCGTTAGCGGGCGACCCTAAACTGAATAATTTTCTCCAAAAGATATATTTAATTATTAAAAAGGATTTAAAGGTTCACTTAAACTTTTATATTGACGCTATTTCTATTATAAGTTTTGTTACTAGAAATCGTTTGTCGTTCTTTCTACTTTATATCTTATGATCTTCCATTGTAAATTTTATCTAATTTGTTCACACTTACTTATTTTAAATTCCACTTATAACAGAAATACCTCTTATTCTTTCATTTAGCGCATAGTTTACCTCAATATAATACCGCAATCATACGAGGGTGATTTAAAAGGTTTTCTAAATGCAGAGGAATAAATAAGTAACACTTTTTGAAATAGCTTTAATTTCAATATAGTTTTCAACATTGCACCAATACATTTATGCCATCCCCGAAATGAATTTCCGGAAGGCCTAGAAAATACCCTTCTAAGGCCGCAATCATTTCTCCATTGGATGAAAGACGTTTACCAGCACTCAGAGGAGCTCAAATCTGATAAATAGGCTGGATGTTCCATTAACTCATACTTCAAGTCGTTAAGTTTTCCCATCACGACAACATTTTTAAAACGAGCAACATTGCTTTGATGGCAAATGTTTATTTTGTAAACGAGCTGTTTTCTCACGAAGTTTTTATCTAGTTGGTCCAAAAGTTTTGCATAATATTTTCCGATTATTGTTTTAATTTTCTCATAATAATCAATTATTTAAATTCATTTGAATCTCAAAATGCAGACGTCATAAGCATTCCTGCCGATAGAGCTGACCTTGACTCCTTTGGCGAAGAACAACCGGCTTATGACCAGTATTTTGACTATTCTATAGCTTTTAGCGTGTAGTAATGAATTCAACTTCCTATCATGGTTATAAAAAGACCCACAAAGTCAACATTGTTTTTTTTCAAACAATTTAAACACTCCTGAGGAACTCACACTCGAATACGGTTACGATCTGTTGTTTGCAGATGCGGCACTAATCCTGCACGTAACTTTTTCAAATGTAATTCTTCTGAGATCCCTATTAGGTCAGAGATTGCATACACTTTTACTTGTCGGTCACTCAATACCATAGCATGAATTTTATGAACGATTTCTAGTGTAGCAGTTTTTGGGCGTCCGCTGTGAGAACTATTTTCAATGCTTGTGTGATCGTGTTAAAACTCACGTGTCTACTTATGAATTTTCATTGCATCCAAACCTTTCTTTACAAAAAATGTTCCAAATTTTCCATTTTAAAAGAATGTACTTAGATGTAGGCTTCGAATTACTTGTGAATAAATATCAAATTATAACGTCATAAGTGCTGATATGTTAAGTGAAATTGTATTACCGACTAACATTTATAGCTCTACTGTTGAATAATAGATGGAACTCCCAGCTTTCTCAAAACGCCTTGTCACAAGACGAAATCACAATAACGCATGTGGCAGAATCACCAGTGTTTTAGCAACGGCCGGCAAAGCTACAGTGGAGCGAGGCGTGGTTCTTCTATACCGCGAAGCTAAACACTGTCGGAAAAATAGGTCTAAATCGGTAAATTTGGGCGTCACTGTTTTCAAGACCACTGCAGGCAGGTAATGTTTGAAGAACACCCTGTATATGTCAAGATCTAATTG
>JAHWXV010811195.1:0-12887 GCA_024586415.1 Phrixothrix hirtus
GTGTGTGTGTCTGTGTGATAGATAGCTAGATAGATAGATATATTTATAATAGTACACAAAATGTTTTTACAAGTCAGTTTAAAAAATCTTAAACTAATACAAACGTAAGTAGACAGTAATACATAAATATGGTTGTAGAATATTATTGTTAGGAACATAATTACACCACATGTGTGTGTGTGTAAACAGGATATCTCTTAAGGTAGCCAGATGCCTCGTCATCTAATTAGTGATGTGTATAGATGGATTAACGAGATTTCCAATGTCCCTACCCACTATCTAGCAAAACCACTGCTAAGGGAATGGGCTTGGAAAAATTAGCAGGGAAAGATCTCGAAAACGAAAAGTCGTAGATAAACAAAATTTTATATTTGAGTTTGTATCCGTTCTCGCATGCGATCGCAACAATTTGACTAAAATTTAGTAACTGGAAGTGCCACTTTACTCTTGCCATTTTTTGGTTTTTCGCGATTTTCTTGAAATTGGCACTAATTTTTTTAAAATTTATTCTATTTCTTAGACTTAATGCCTTTTCATATAATTAAGACAATTTCTCAGAAAAATTTCTGTAAAACGAGTAACCGGAAGTACTCTTGCCATTAACTACAAATAAAATAACTATGAAACTGAAAGTCCTAAATAAATGAAAATTTGTATTTGAGATCCCAACTACCTTTGTCATTTTTAGATATTTTTCGAATGTTTTTGGCGATTTTCTCAAAATCGGCTATAACGATTTTTTTAAAACTTATTGAATTTCTTGGATATTTAATCGCCTTTCATATAGTTTAGGCTGTTTCTCAGAAACTTTTCCGTAAATTGAGTAACTGGAAGTACCTTCACTGTTAACTCTAAATAAAATAAATATGAAACTAAAAGTCCTAGCTGAATGAAAATGTATATTTGTTGCTATAACTACATTGGTATGCCAAATCAAGAATTTGGTTAAAATCGAATAACCGGAAGTTCCACTTTATTTCTGTCATTTTCACATATTTTCCGAATATTGGTTTTTTGCAATTTTTTTGAAATCGGCTAACAATTCCGTTTTATATGAATCAAGCTGTTTCTCTAATAAATTTTCAAAAATTGAGTAACTGCAAGTCTTGGTGTATTAATTGTGAACAGTAAACTGTCACAAGTTTTGTAGTAGTAATTGTTGGTGTAAAATGGTACATTTAACAGAAAAAGAAAGAATTATCATTTTAATGATGATTATTTATGGAAAACGAATGAGAACACAACAGGAAGCATGTGCTCTTTTTAATGAGCTGCGTCTAAATCATGAGCCGATTACTCAGTTGGTTGTCAGTAAGACTCTAAAGTGGTTTGGAGAAGCCGATCATGTTAGAGATGTTTCTAAAATTGGTTGATCTAGTGATGCGACAAACAATGATAAAAAGCTAAATGTGTTAATAGAACTGGTTGAAAATCCACACTCATCGACTAGTCAACTAGCTTTAAATCACTATGTAAGTAAAGGTTTCATAGTTTGTATTTTAAAAAAGGAAAGACAGCATCCTTATAAACTCATTTTATTGCAAAAGTTATCCGAAGATGATTATGATAGACGTGTTGAATTTTGCGAATACATGATGGAACAAATTAACAATTATCCAAACTTTGTGAATGTAATTATTTTTTCTGATGAAGCCACTTTTCATCTAAACGGAAGAGTGAATAGGCACAATTGTCGGTACTGGTCCGCTAACAACCCTCATTAAATGATTGAAACTCACACACAAACACCACAGAAACTGAACGTTTGGGTAGGAATTTGTGGTGGCTTCATTATTGGTCCCTTTTCTATTCATGGAAACCTTACTGGTGGTTGGTATTTACAATTGCTACAAGAACAAATAATTCCATCTTATATAGCCCTATTTCCTAATAATAATAACATTTGGTTGCAACAAGATGGGGCAGCACCTCACTTTCAATTACATGTACATAGGTACTTAAATGAAGTGTTTCCTAATCGTTGGATAGGCTGAAGAGGTTTTGTGGAATGGCCACCATGATCTCCCGACTTGACATCTTGCGATTTTTTTTATGGGGTCATCTGAAAAATAAAGTTTACAGAAACCGCGCTAATGATCTGAGAGAATTAGAACAACGGATACGAGTTAAAATAGCACAAATATTGCCCAACACCTTAAGAAATTCAGTTTGTGCCTTTTCTGACTGATTGGCTCATTGTCTTGCTGTTAATGGACAACATTTCGAACATTTATTACGTTAGATGTTCTATTTTTTACAAGTTAGTGTTTTTAAGTAATAAAAAATTAGTACCTTTTCTGACTGATTGGCTCATTGTCTTGCTGTTAATGGACAAAATTTTGAACATTTATTACGTTAGATGTTCTGTTTCTTACAAGTTAGTGTTTTTAAGTAATAAAAAATTAGTACCTTTCTCGGTCTTTCAATTTATTAATTAACATTCCAATATCTTGAAAAATGTTAACTTTACACCGCTTAAATCTTATACCATTTTAAAAGGTATTATTTAGACTAATGTAAACAACCAATAATATACAGGGTGTTCCATTTAAAAAGAAATATTGATGATGTTTTACGCCAAAATGTGTGGAATATTTTGTTAAGCAATTTTTATTTGAAACATTTTTTAATACGTCTGGTTAAACCTGCAGAACCATTATTCCATACCTTTGGGGCACACGGTATATGTATATAATATCACAAAATAGAACTAAAATATTTGAAAAGGATTAGAAAACACTGTGTGAATTACAGGGCGAGATCTTTAAGTTGGTCATTTTTATTTGTATCAGCTGATTGAGTTTATCAGAATTTAAATTATTTGTGCATATGGTTGATAAATAGTGTAAATGGTTTATAAATTACCATCATTCTGATAAAATAAATTTTAAAGTATCTTATCTAACACTAATTTATTTAACTAACGAAATGCAAATAAACACGTCTATAGAAATAAACAATAAATTTTTCTATTTAATGAAATAGGGGCCAATGAACATATTTTAAAATTAGCAGTAAACAATATTAATGGTTGTAATTAACTTGCATTTCTGTTAATTACATTTCATTAGACCAGGAGTCCTTATAAACATACAAATCAAATATTTGGTGTATAAGAAATAAAATTTAATCAGATATAGTTTTTATAACATGTATCTTCTACAAAATGATTTTTCTTTCTTTTTCTTGCTCTTGAAAGAATCAGGTTGCTGTTGTAGCAGATTGAATCACCATCTAGCTTTCTTTATCAATACTTCAGGGCCCCTCAGGTTTAACCCCCAGGTGTCCATTTTAGTGTTGATTGTTTAGAAGTCTCATTAGCTGGGCTCTAAAAACTTCCTACATTGGTCAATGAGAAAGATGAACGGCAGGAACCCTTCAGTTTCTCTGTTGAGTGTGGTGCACTCTTGTGAGTTATCTTTCTCCCTTCGTACCAGGTATCTATAAAGTGAAGAATATTTGCAAACAATGGTAAGAGTCAGGGAAAACTTAAAGGGTCAGGAAATTTTGTGCCCTTCTGGAAAGGGGAACTCTGTATCGAGGAGTTTTCTAAATTTTTAATTCTGAAACATACAACTCTGAAACTTAAAAAGAATTATCTAACTAATTTTAAAGTGAAGCTTTCCTTTTTTTGGTTTATTCAAATTTTAGAGAATCTATTATAATATACTCTGTTAACTTCTGACATTAATTTCAGCATTGACTGTAAGGCATTAATCTTTGTTTGAGGTAGAGTGCGTTTTTTGCAATACATAAGTTTTTGGAGAATAATGAGTAAATCTTGCTCACTTCTTCTCAATTCAGTAGTGACAATTTCTAAAATTTTTCTTTGAATGTAAGTTTATTGCGTTGAAGTTTGGTTTAAGAAATGAAGTTTTATATTTGATTTCAGCAAACGATTTTGTAAATGTTAAAAACACAACTTTGGAAAATGGCACTTCCTGTAATTCATTTGTGTGGAATATGACTGGAAATCTAAAAAGTCTTGGGGTAACATGATCAAATGTTGTAAGAGCAATTTTGGTGAAAAATATTCCGATTTGCTAAGTCGTCTTTCTATTGTACTATGAACAGCATTGACTTCTTGAATACATGAGTGTCATAGAATAGAAAATTTTATTCTTATCTTTTCAAGATTTGGGAACTTTTGAATGATGACTGTAAAACTCAGTAAGCTATTCTTATTTTGGGTATGTAGCTATCACTCCAAAGAAATAACTGTTTAAATTCAGGATGATCTTGCAGGACTTGGTTTAATATTTTATAAACTGCAGCAGTGATATCATTATTACTTCTTTTATGTAGTGCTTTTGACCAGATGGTGCAATATACATCCTTACCTATAAACTTATGAGTTGTCATGTTAAAAAGACTTCATTTGCATTTGTAAAAAAAGTTTTTTATCTCAGCTTTTGGACAACTTCGGACAAGACAGATGTATCATTTTCTCTGTCTTTCTTTCTTACTCTCTCTTTTATATTCCTTTATTAGTCTCCTGGTATTCTTTCTACACTTTTTATATCAACCTCAACGCAGAAATCAAATCTCTTTCTTGGGTTTGTAAAAACTTAGATTAAATTCTTTACAAAAATATTTCTGTTAATAAGAACATTACTAGAGCACAGTCCTTTTCTTGGATGAAATCTACATTTTTCTTTGTTAACAAGTCCCCCTCTAGATATTGCTTTCTCATGACAATAATGAAAAAGAACCCTAGCAAACATATTAATGTGTTCCCTAACAAGATTTACATTTTCTTGTTTACATATTTTTCTTGTATGCTACTTTGTGATGTATTCTATGAAGTTTTATTTTTGTGAACTGTATAAATTGACTTTTGGCTAATACTCAATGTACAGCAACGAAACATTTTACGCACTTGAATTTTGTCATTGTTTATATTGAAAAAATATTGAAAGGCACTGGTTTTTCTTGAGTTACTTATTGTTTTTTTCTTTCTTTTTCTTTCTGGTTCTACATTTCAGTACTATTAAGGGGGGACGCCTACCTAGAAGACTAAAAAATATTGGTCTTTTTAGGATTATTTTTAAACAACTAATGAGTTGTTGTAAATAAGAAACAGTCCATTGCAAAATATATATTTTTAAATCTTTACAGTATTTTTTTTTATTAAGAAATAATGAAACGTCCTTTTTTTGGATGTATTTTGCTAGGACTATCTGAAATGAAAAACATGAAAATTTTTACATTATATATTAGATTATCTAAAACCTCATGAAGTAGATTTTTGAAAAATTGATTTCAGATAAAATGGCGGAGGTGTAAACTTGGACTATTGTTTCCTGGACACAAAATTGCTTGTTTTTCATTTTCATTATCAGTAAGTAAAAAAAACGAAAAATTTCCTGTTGGATTTTAGATTTTTATCTTTTAAATAAGTCTACAAAGATAGAGGGAAATCTGTCACTTGGTCTTTTAATGATGTTGTTCACCGACATTGAAAATTTGATTTTGAGAAAAGCGCGTTTAAAATTGTATGTCATATTTACATCTAAATAACAAATTAATTTTTTAACTTACATGGGATCATCAATTTCTGGCCCATATAGTGATCTCCCCTTGCATCAGCTGCTTGATTTGCATCTGCCTATGATGCTGTCTTGCCTCATGGGTGCTTTGTTGCATGTGGACGTTACTTTTCATTATGTTTTTCACCCTTTTTTACAGCATACAAATGAGCATTTGGGGCACAACTAACTCCTAAGATGCAAGTCGCAATTCTACAACGAATGATCCGCTGTGATAAATTTTTGAACCTATTTTCCAAATGAGTTGATTGAAGCTCTCATTATTATTTTATTAAATCCACAGACACATCTTTCGAATAAAGTGACATTGTTGAGACTCTCATAGATAGGTTTTATCATAGCTAATACATCTGCAGGAAAAGCATTGTAGTGATGCTTGAAAGAAGCAAGCTCGTCACTTGCAAAAACATGCTGCCAACTGCACCATAAGTCCACTCCAGATGGACTCTTACTATGTGTAGGATTTTCATCTGTTGAACTATAATGATTGTATGTTGCCCAAATTGCTTTTCTTATTTCTTCAACAGAATCACAGTTAACGAATAGCTGGCCCATAATAAACAGTTAATTTATCGATCATTTTCTCTGTAAGTTTTCTTTTGCATTGTTGTAATTGAGTTCCCATTCTTTTTTATATATAGCCGATGCATTGGTTTTTAATAATATTGGTGTCATCATCATAAGGTGCTTCATTACAATACCTATATAAGTTTTCGACTCTCCATCACCAATGTAATTAAAATATTTCACATTGTAGTTTTGTATGGAACACTTAAACATTTCCGTGATTATGTCAATATCCATTCTTCCTGCTGATCCTTCATGATTTACTGAACATTCAGATTCATGTGACTTCTGCCAATTATTGAATTCATAACTACTTTCTTTATTACTCCAGAATTCACATACTAGCTTTTAACAAGAACGTCAAGAACATTCCCGTAGTATCCAATAACTGATAAAACATCGTAAGTTTTTTCCATGTTCCGTCTCCAGAAACTATTAATTCTGATGTTTCTTTGATGTATTTAGCTTTGCATGTCTCCTGTCTTTCTTCTTCTACAGCAATTTTCAGAATTATTTTGCAAACACTTTCAGCAAAGCAATAAATGTATTTTATGATATATCTATGAAAAAGAAACTGTGGTATATCCATTAGGCCACAGAAATGAGTTGCAATTTTTAGGAAATGTTTTTAAGGTGTTGTACTCTAAGAAAATGTCAAAACTTAAAAAGTGAAATTTTTGAAATTTCTAGGTAGCATCATCCTCCCTTAAGATGAACATTTTTTTTTCTTGTGTGGAAGTTGATAGTAGTGAGAAAATATTTGTTTCCTTTGTTCTTCATTTATTATTCTGGCACATTTATAAATACATTTATTCAAACAGTCCTTGAGTTTTATTTTCCTTGTATGAGCTAATTTTTTTCTAACTGAAATATATTCCTTTCCTCTGTCATAATTTTCTTTTTCAACATTACAAGCCTATTCTTTAAGATGCCTTTGTCTTATATGGAATAATTTTTGTGAGGTTTGCTTTATTTCCTCAATGATTATTCTTTGTTTCATTATTATTTCTTGCAGTTAAAAATTACTATATTCTGTATTTTAGTGCCCTTTAGACTGGCATTGGTTTCTTTTAAGATGTGATTTTGATCTAATAGACTCTCATTTACTTCAGAGGACTCATATGTACTGAACGTTACTGATTTAGGACGGGACATTTCCATAGTCTTTCCTCTAATTTTGATTCTGTAATAGAAAACAAGCATAAGCACATATTTCAATATTGTCATAAATTTTAATTTTTTGGGATAGTTTATAAGGAAAAGTAATAAAAGGCTAAATGCTAAACGCTAAACCTTCCAAACACTTAAGATAATTATCTGCTTATAACACAATTTTCAAAACTAAAATATTAACAGAATTTATAATTTTCAGGGGTACTTTTCAAAAGAGTGGGTGTTAACACACCTTTTAGTTATTAAAGTTAGTTAACTTAACCCTGCAACTTGCGAAAATTAGTATTGAATTTATCAAATAACTTTCTTACTTTCGAGAAATGATCATTTACATCCAGAAGATCATTATTGTTAAAATAAATTCAAATGTATCCCCCAGATAAAGCGTTGGGCATAAGGTTATTTCTTGTATCACAAGCAACTTCCCAGAACATATGTCCTTTTTGGAAGGAGCACATAACCACTTATTAGTAGAATCTTGAAGAAACATTTTATGTCTGATTTAGTTATATTAACTGCATGGTTATGTTTCCAAGCATATTGATTACTATATAAGACAAATACGTTCAAAATATCTTCATCAAATAGTTGAAAATGTCTGTTGGTGATAAATTATTTACAGCATATTTCACAGGACCACACAAGTTCAGGATTACTTGTGTCACATTTATGTCAATTGTATTTTTTTTTATGTTTGAAGCATACTAAGCGGGAGGATGTCATCTTCCTCTTCCTAGGTAGTTTCACTTATTATTTTAGTGCTTGCTAATAATTGTGAACATGGTAAATTATACTCCTTTCTATAAAAATCCGAATACTCAGTATTTATTAACCAATTTTATTGAAACTTTCAGGATAATTGTAACGTACATTGATATAAAAATGATTAAAATTTGGTGTAAACAACGAAACAAAAATAAACAAGGAACTTTAATAATGTGTTGAGCCATCATGATTTCTTATGCACTCTTAACTCTTCTGGGCATCCTTGAAATGAGATGGTCAATGTTTGCCTGAAGTATCTCATCCCATACTTGTTGTACCCTTTGGCGGAGTTCATGAACTTTTGTTGGGAAAGTGGTCTAAGTTGTCCATTCTTACACCTATCTAGCCCCAAACATGCAGAACGGGAAGGCCATGGGAGTAAATTAACATTTTCATCTTGTAGGTACCTTCCAGTAACTGCTACAGTATGTGGGCATGCATTTTCTTGTTGGAATATTGGGTTATTCAATTATTTCAAGATGGTATTAACATGGGCACTAAGACATTATTAACGATGATAACAAACACATGGAAAACTCAACTAAACGTCAAGCTTTGGTTTCCAAATTTCAATCATTTTTATGTCTATGTATGCAAGTTATAATTATCTTTATCAATAAAACTGATTCATTAATACTGGGTTTTCCAATTTTTATGGAAAGATATTTACGGAAACAACTTCTTCATCGCCTGAATCTTCGTCTGTTAAATCTCGTGAAGAATTAATTGATGGATTATGACAATATCAATTTGTGAAGTATTAGGTAAGAAATCATCCTCCTCCTCTCTAAAAGCAGTATTCAAAATTAGACCCCTAAAATAAGACATATGTAGCATATTTTACTGTCCTAAAAAAAAGGACAGCATAATTTTTATTAGATTTCCAGGAAATCAAGTCAAATTATCTATTTGCATTATACTAAGTATTATTTGATACTTTTATAAGCATATTTAGGTTAAATACAGTAACAAATATAAATATGTAATAACAAACTTACTTTTTCAAATGCAGATCTGGTGGTAATGCCATATTTTATGTTATCTATTTTTAAGTACAAATATGACATGAATAATTAAACTTCACCAATAACTAACATCCGATCTATGATAACTGCATGAATGTGTTTTAATGTTCTGTCAAAATGAAGTGACAACAGCTACATCTAGCAGAAATTTGTAAAAATTACATTAAATTGTAATCTGTAACACTAACACAACTGTTCTTTTTTAAGGTCAGTAAGCATATCTGGGTTAATTCAACTCTATTTTTACAGGTCTTAGAAACAGGTAAAGACAACAATTTTCTGAAAAAAACATTAAATGGGTCACTGTTGGCGGTCAAGACTTTTATTTGGTATTTTATCAAGTATTTTTAGGTTAATCGAGCAGTCAATTATTAAGTTATAAATTTAATTAGATTGTTTTCGACCACAAATCTCTTTTGTTGTAGCCTGTCCTTTATGAATAGACAACCTTGAAAAATAACTTTACCTGCAACTACCGTTCTATCTCTGGTTAACTACAATATTTATCTCTTTGAACAAATAATATTCAAATAATTATTTATTAGAATGAATTATATGCAATAATATCTATATATTAGAATAATAAAATTGGAACTTTTTATATATTTCTAATTAATAATTCTTTAAAAAAATGAAAGTTAAAAAATATTATTTACGATAATTACTGTCATCAATGAACACTTACTGATTTTAAAACAGTTAAATATACAACAATGTTACCATTAAAAAGGTTCTAAATACTAAACAATTTACAAAATATTTCTTTGTGTAGATAAGGGTGCAAACTACTGTATTTAGGCATCCATGTATGAATCTCAGGTATAATGTTTGCAATCCCTTGTCTATACAATTTTAAAAGGATTTTTAATTTACATTATAAATAAATTAATTGTTTTTGAAATTTTTATTTAAGCTACCAACTTTATTTTTGCACTTGCGAAAATTAAATGTTTGTTCTACCTTATTTCTGTAGTCTTCAATTTTCTTATCTGCAGAGTTTTCTGTAGCCTTTAGTTGGTCTCACTTACAGAATACTTTGTAAGCAAATTACGTTATTCTTCTTTGTAACTAGAGCGGCACTATTTACCCTCAAATTAATGAGTAGAACTGACTGATTGCAGGCAGTTCCTTTTCTAAATTACAAAGTATAATGGAGTTGTGCATCGGATCTCTCTGAAGCACTGTTTGCACTGTTTAAATGCACTGTACTTGATTACTTGAACCATGCAGCAACCTCGAGGTTATCCCTTGTGCTTGGCTTTTTATTAACTCTGTAGATCTTGTTTGACCAATTTTGAATTTCAACCAATGATTTTAAAGTGGTTGTTCATTGAATTTTAGTTTCTTATGGAAGAACTCATTTGCATAAACATGTTGGTTTGTAGCTTTTTTCACTTTATTTGTACTAATCTCTTTAATGTGGCAAAGTCGGTAAACTTGCAAGTTTTATTTTCAATTTGAAAGTTTATTCAAGTCGGCACGATCTTCGTTATGACCTGTCTATTTCGTTTGCCATTTTTGTTGTATTAAATCTTACTTATTCTAACTCTAAAAATACGATATTTACATTTTATTACATTAAAATTACTTCTACTTAATTATCTAGGAATTCTTATGTAACATTTTTGAATTCTTAGATATGGTGATGTACATTAATTGTGTTAATTGATGTCATCATCACCACTATTATGCATAAAATGTAATCAATAAAACAACCCTCTCAGAAATTACCCTCAACTTTTTTTTCCAAATTGCACCGTGTTGATTTTTTGGTATTTTTTTAACAGCCTGTAAATTTACAAAGACCATAGTATAGCACACTTCACATAAAATGTAATATATAACTATCAGGGAACAATATTATTGTCATATTAGTTTATAAAAAAGTGGACATTGTGATTGGTTTTTTACATTTTTAGATTAGTTTAGTTATCGCTATAACATTATAATACACTAAAGTGTATACAGTAAATGAACTCTATTAACACAAACACCTCTTTACTACAAACAAAACCAACAGCTCCGACTGGCTTGCTAATACATCTTATGGGATTTTATACGGTTAAGACGAATTTCAGTTTATACTTACTACGAACTATTTTTTAATCCCTGGCAGAAATGTAATTTGGATAATACAAATATCAGCGAATATTTTGTTTCCATATAAGGTTAGATTACATCACCTTAAAATTCTTTAGAGACTATAAATACTTCCAAGTTTCTAATATTACATACGCTATCTATATTTTCTGACCACAACAAATTTGATTGCATATTTAGTTTAGCGTCTTTATGGTACAGTTAATTTGATATGCACTTGAATTTTTAATTTGATGATTATGTACATAATTTATGTAGTTAATAAAAATAATTCTCATATAGTTACGAATTTTTAATGTTTAATGGAGTTCTCTTTTAAGTGTTTAGGGGTGAACTTGCTTACTGTATGTGTAAATTTGAAATTTAAAAAAACCAAATGCAACATGCCACCAACGAAACAACGAAAACGTTAGCCAAGGGATATCAAGTTGAAAACAATTAGCAATCTTAGATAACGTGGATTGGTTTGAATTAACGAAAACAGAAATTACTAAAAAATATAGCATTCCTAATTTATGTTTTTGACCATCATAAAAAATCGTGATAAAAGTAACCAAAACATTGCAAGCAATACATTTTCAAACAAACTTAAACGAATGGGAGTGGGAAAATATGAAGATGAGAATACAATGTATTAGAATGATTTAACCACACAAGAGCTTCAAATCTTCCACTCTCTGGACCATACTTCAAGAGAAAACCAGAGAAATTACCAACAATTTTGGGGTAGAAAATTTTGAGTATTCTTCAGGGTGACTATGGCATTTTGAAAAATGCCACGGAATAATTTCTTTAGAAATGTGCGGTGAGGCAGCAAAAGTTGATGAGATATCGGTTAATGAGAAGTTACATAATTTTGACACAGTTAAGAACTCATATGCAGCAGAAAATATGTTCAACATAGACAAAACCAACTTTATTTCAACTTTAGCGGAAATATATGTTTTCGGGTCCCCTGAGTATGAAAATGATGTTTTAGAATATTGGTCTGTGTGTGTGTCTGTGAACATGCTAACTCAAAAACCATCAGTCCTAGAATAACAAAATTTTATATTTGAGTTTCTATTTATCGTCTCACGCGACTGCAACAATTTTACTAAAATCAAAAAACTGGAAGTGCCACTTTACTCTTGTCATTTTTTGGTTTTTTAAGACTTTTTCAAAATCAGCTCTAACGATTTTTTTAAAAATTACTATGTTCCTTAGAAATTGAATGCGGTTTTTCATAAGCTTTTCCGAGTAACCGGAAGTACTTTCGCCGTTAAGTCTGAATAAAATAACTATAAAACTAAAAGCCCTAGCTAAATGAAAATTTATATTTAAAGTCACAATCACCTTAGTGTGCTAAATAAAGAATTTAGTTAAAATCAAATAACTGGAGTACCACCTTATTTCTGTCATTTTTAGGTATTTTCAGAATTTTTTGTTTTTCGTGAATTTTTACACTTCGTATATTTCTTAGCTATTTAATTTAGTTTTATATTAAGCAAGGAGTTTCTCTAATAAATTTTTGAAAATCGAGTAACCAGAAGTACAAGGAGTATTAGTTGTGAACAACGTATCTCAAAAAGCAATCATTATATGAAAATCAAAATCCCTAGTTATGTTTTATATCTTCTGTACATGAGACAGCAAGAATTTAGTTAAAATCGAATGACCGGAAATGCCACTATATTCTTGCAATTTTTAAGTTATTTTGCGATTTCTC
>JAHWXV010811266.1:0-15436 GCA_024586415.1 Phrixothrix hirtus
ATTTTAATGATTTGTGTCCATTATTTACATACTTAATTACTTTTTATTTAAATCTATAAATTATTTTTGCTTTAAATGAGCTCAAAATTTAATTATAAAATTTTTAGTACATGTATAAAGGAATTTATAAATGCATGAATTATTTATACTTTTAAATATATTTTAAAGTTTGCAATTTAGGTGTATAGGAAGGTCACTAACGTCAATAATTCAAATTAAATTTAAAATGTGTAAGAGAAAGTCATGTGTTGTCTCACACCAGATTTTTTTTAAATATTTTCTAGTTAATTCAAGCGTTCATACTTTTCGTGTTGCTATAATTTTGTTAGATATAAAAACAAAATCGGCACTTTCAATTGTTTTATGTCCTAAAAAACATGATTGCGAGGTATTCATATGTTGTTTTCAAATATATCAATAAATTTATAAAATAGATGATCAACACTTATATTTAAAATAGAAAAAATTATGCTTTCAAGTGAGCTCAAATACAACTATACATGCCATTAAAAAACACAAGTTAATACAGTTAACGAAATAATTGATATCAAAGGAATTATAATTTTCTAGTTCCTTGCTTGAACTCGTATCAAGCAATTCACCCATATTTTTACAAAATTGCGGAGTCATTAAGATGTAATCTAAATTAGGCATCTTTTATCCTATTTAAAAAATTTACTATCTCTTAACGGTTTTCGAGATCGTAATGGTGGCCATCGAAAATGGGATACACTATATATTAAACTAACAGCTTGTCATTAATTGTTGGCTGAGTGTCACATTATCTGAAATCCACATCAGAATTAAAGATTTAAGTAAGCTTTATATGTATTGTAAAGACAAAATGAACACAACTCTTTATTTCGACGGTGTCATTAATGCCAAAGGTAGACTAATGTTACCTTACAAACCAGTTCACTCTAGGAAGTACAATTAATTATTTTAATTATTAACCAGCGCAGATATAATTAGTTTTTAATTTTTATGATTCTCTTTATAACCTAATATTACAATCTGCATATACTGTAAAGTTATGTTTTGGTTGCAGATAATTTGCTAAGTTTCACTTTAGTATTAGGGAGAACAAGACATTAGTTGCTGAATTGTATAACATTTTCTTGACATATAATTTTTAATACTTGGTATAAATTTTTGATAACAATTTTCTACTTTCTTTTTATGAAGGTGTAAGGGATTGCATTTACTATTTATTTGATGGATGTCCGATTCCCCAATTCCCTTAGTACCCTCGTAATTTAAATTTTCGTCTAATTAGTCTTCTTTGGAAATTTCTCTAAGCATTAAAATATTTCTTTAAATATATTTCTTGTCAGAATTAATTTAATTCCGTATAATTAGAATCCTAGCTGATAGATGCTATGCTGTATCGAAAAATTCTTTAGCCGTATATGGGGTCAAATCGCGTATATTAATTTAAAGGACCGTTAAGGATTATGATAAGGTGCCCACAGATGGCTATGCCATTTTGATGTTAACAGTTCGAATTATTTAAATGAACTGTTCTTGTTTAGTGGGCAAGTGGGACCACTAATGATTCGTCTAACTTTTTGTATCTTTTATTATGGTTTTCCTTGGAAACGCGGCTAATATGGCAGTTATTTGCCGCAGAATGTGACAGCTGAAAGTCATCCGGATGGTGATGTTGAATAATTATTCTGATAACGCGCTGCATTGGGCCATACGACAGCCTCCTCCAAACTCTGGGAGGGCTTATACCCGTTTGCTGCAGTTTCAAAATCACGTGCATTTTACTCATCAGCTACTAATCAGAGATACGGATCTAGGGTCAGTGAAATTTAGGTGTTATGCTGTTTCGTTATAATGCTGATAGACAACGCCCACGTGCGATAAGGGACCATTATTTATGTCGATTTTACTTCAACAAAATGATATGAAAGCATAAAAATGTATTTAAATGATCGATAATGTATACTTGTTAGCTTCCCTCAGAAACAATTACGCAATCTTAATAGTTTGTTTAATTATTATGTGTAAAATATTTTAGCATAAGATGTCTAAGCTTTAAAAATTGATTGTAACGGGTCATGTGTTAATTAATTACTTAATTTAGTTAAGAAATGTTGCACCTTTTGTAAAGGTAAAACATCCTACAATTAATTACTCTTTACTAAACTTCAGAAAACCGCATTCTGATAAATGGGTACTGACAATTTTGAACTTGTAGCACAGTTGTATCTATCGACAACGCCTGTACGCATAGGCGCTTACCTGCAATCGTATATAACGTCCTACGCAAATTTTATTTTGATATCACTGATCTAAGTAGATATCTTGAACCAGTGCGAATTAACACAATATGCAACCCTAGCACAAATATCGAAACCATATAGAAACGACATATAATTGACATCGTTCGTCGAGGTATAAACTTATGTTGGTAAACTATGTGGTTACGATATCGGAACTATATTGTCTATACAGGACTGTTCGGGTGATACGGTATTTGTGGCGAACCTACGTTGTTTAATAACACTGGTATTAGTATGGAAATTACTATACAGTATCTATACAATTTTCCAACATGACTGCAATTGGCGCCAATACTGTATAGTATCTACATTGATCCAATGTAGCATAAACTATTAGACAGATTGCGCATAAAACGATAAAAATATCAAATAAAATACTTAAAGACGCAATATCGCCATTATTTTTATTTATATTTATTTATTTTACCTTCACAAGTGTGAATTATGCTTATATAAGATTTCTTCATAAATATTGTCTAACGCATTTAAATAAATTACACAGTACAAATTTTTCTGTTATTTACAAACAAAATTAGTTTTCATTGGCAAGGGGTAAATTATAGTTTTGTGTCTGAACATATGCAGGCTTAATATTCACATTATAAGTAGGAACTTGAAATATAAACTTGGGAAATATAATATTTATTTACAAACAATATACCTAACATAATGTATATTATTGTATCCGCATCCAAAGTTGCATATTTTTAACTCTTTTAACTTGGTTCAGACTTCAACAGAGGGGTAGAATAAAGCGATTATTCCTTTAAATTTAGCCCGAGGTAAACCTTTTATACTTACTTCGAAATGGTTAGCTCAGTTTACATAATTTGCAAGTATTTTTAAATAAACTTTTAGAAATTCATGCAATGCGTGTTCTGTTAGTTCGATAAAAATTGCAAAGTTAAAATTGATTTTTTTTTAATCTTTTCTTTAAATTTTTGTACACGTGTACGATCTTTTTTAACAAGGTACGATATCAATTTATTTAGTGTTCTGCATTTATGTTAAATTTAATTTTTGTAGCAAAAATTTGTTAGTCAATAATAAAGGTGAATAGCACTGAAAGAGTTAGAAAACATAGATACTTAAGGAACATTAATACCGTTTCCAAATCGTAAATATAATCATAGGGAAGTAATGTTTATTGAGATTTTATTTTAATTTATTAAGCTTCACTAGTTTCGTGATAATTTAAGGATCACATCGAAGCTACAATTGTATAAACTATTAATTAAATAAATAAATTACAATTAAAATCACATGGTTCTATTAATGTTGAAATAATATGAATATATAAATACAAATATAATAAATAAATGCAACAGTCAACATTAATGGAAGTATAGTTTTAATTCTAGCTTATCTAGTTACTTGATTTTTACAATTATAGCTTCTGACGATGTGATCATTATATTATTACGAAACTAGACAAGTTTTAATAAACAGTTTTTTCATTTATCAATTTAAAAAAATGAAGATGTATTATTTATGTAGGTAGAAGTTTTACATCGAATATACCATGCGGCTTCTACATAGGATTACCAGCATAAAACAAGCTGATAATAAGGTCATTTATTAGAATTTCCAATTTAGTGTGTCGATTGTTAAGCGATGGCACTGATGCTAGGGGTTGTTTCACCGACAGCTATGCTACATCGAAAAGACTCGGTTTTCCCACATAGATTCGATATCGTTTTCATATAGAACTGATATGGGATGACGGTATGGTTTCTATACCGAATCCCGTTTCACTTCTGGATGGTATCGATATCGATAAACTATATATTTTCTGCACATTCTGTGCTACTAGGGAAGCTATTTGTAATATGATATAATATAATACATTTTGCTCTAATCAGCCGATGTTTTATAAGTTTCAATTTGTACTTGCAACTGAATAAGTATTTCAATATTACTCCATTTACCCGATGTTTGCGTTTATTAAACGTACTTCTTTATGCACGTTAATCTCGGTTATAATGGAAACTCATAATGTCTTGCCGCTAGCAGCTTTTATATTCTGTTCAAAGCAATTTGACATCAGGCTAATAAATGACGTTGGTTTAGTTCTATTTGTGTAACTTTTCTTTTCAGTAATAATTTGCAATTACCATACCACAGCTTACTTAGGTAAAGGCTAGTTCTGGATCGCTGTTGACGGTTTCAATCGGATTTGGATTTGGATTTGGAGAATCTATATACTTTGTACTTTAATAATCTGTCCTGTGCTGCCACTTCTCTTTAGCCACAGTCGGTAGTACAATTTACACGCTGATTCACTTCCGAAAACAAAGGAGCCCAAGGCATAAATAGTACTCAACACAAAATATTTTAAAGGCACGTAGAAGGAGTCTAAAATCTTAATGAATATGGGTCCGCATACAAACCGTTCTCGAGATACAATCGTGCGAATCAAAAGTCTCATCGTCACGGTTAGCTATGAAAAACATTTTATTGAACTGTCAAGTTATCATAAGAAAATTTATTGACTTATATAGTTTGTTAATTGTAGAAATTTTTTAAAACTGCTACCACGTTTTGAAAGAGCAAAATGAGAGATATGATTTTCATGTGAATGTGCTAATAGTGCTAATACTGACAAGATTTTCCGAATCGCTATTTGCCTTTCCATAGATTATTTGGAAAAGGGCACCAAAGATCAAATCGTCCCGGTTTTTTGAAAAATGGCACTTTAGGTGGCTAAGATCGATATATAGATTTGAAGCAGAAGAGTAAATTTTAAACGTAATGGGAAATAACTCTACAACTAGCTTGAGGAGGTTTTCACCAGAAGCGAATATCAATGATTGTATTTGGGAAATTCTCCCCCAACAACAGCAATACGTTTATTCTATAGATAGATCAATATACATTATTCCGCTTGATTCCCAAGCAAGACAAACTTTAGTCAACTGATTATAAGTAAAACAGCCGAAAATCCAGATTTTGTAATTTGTATCCTTTTCACTAATGAGGCCATATTTTAGAAAAGTAAGATATCCTATTTTCATGACGCTCATACATGTGGGCATGAAAATCCATACGCTGTAGTGCAATAAAAATATCAACAACGTTTAGGTTTGAATCTAACACTGGGTAAATTATGATATCGTATGTTAGGAAGTGCACTTACATCCTCAATTAACAGGTGCTTTATGTCAAAGTTTTTTAATGACATATTAGCTAATTTTTTAGAAAATTCAATTTTATATTAGATACCCAATATGTAGTATATTTTACTTTGACTATTAGAAAATTTTTAAGCCAAATATTTAGTGAGCAATGGATAGGTAGAGAAAGCCCTGTTTAATGTTATACTAGACACCTTGAATTAAATAAACAGGATTTTTGTATTTGAAGGTAGCTTGCAAACTTATTAATGCAAAACCACTAATAAGCGTTTACTATCACAGCAAATAATTACTCATTGCTGTGCAAATGTTCGAAAACTAGCAGAATTGTTTGAAAAGATACGGAGTTTACTGATAAGCGATGCCAAATGTACATCCATATACAAGATAGGCATGTTGAGCACCTTTAACAGTGCTATCATTGTGATTATTTTTTTACTGCTTTATTTATTATATCTAATATACACTTCCTATGATTTTTATATTTTAGAACAGTATAGGATATAAAAGATTATTGTTCAACTATCTATGTCTAGCCACAACTAATATAAGGTTAAACAAACCATTCAACATAAAAATAATTTTACCAAATAATTCTATCATCTAAATAAATAAAATACTCAACTATTTGATATTTGGCTCAGGTTTTTATTTGTAAATAAGCGACAAAAGCTAATAGAAACGTGAAAAGTCCAATTTTTACTAATTTATATCAACAAAGCAGGCATATTAATATGCTCATGGTATGTTTTCGTTTTCGCAGAACCAACATTTCGACGATTTCATTAAAATTATTTAAGTTTGGAAACTAAAATTTAATTTAAAATTTAAGTTGAAACTGTCATAATTGCAATCAATAAACACATTAAAACCAAATATTTTATATTTACCTTGTTAATTCTAACCAACTTGAATGAATGCGATAATTTCTAATGAAAACAGAAGTTATGTTTTGAAAGGACTTATTTCTGTTATTGTAGCTTCTGTAATTTCAAAATTGATAAAATATCTCGCATTTAACAAAAATTAAAAAGAAGGAAGATAAGAATGTCTGAAAACATTTGGAAAATGAACTAAAAATTTATTTAAGAAATGAATATATTTCAAAAACTGAATTTATATCCATAACAATAAGAATTGACATTTATGATTTAATTTATACACTTTGAATAAAAAGAAGGAATTACTGGTTCATATTCAAAGATAATCATCCAATCAAGTTTTAAGTGATCATTTAAATACAAAATCTAGAATTTGAACAAGAATTAAGTGGAATTTTCTTGTAAGAACGATAAACATAGGTACTATAGCGATTGAATTTTAATAATTACTTAAAGTCTGAATTTTGTATTCCAATAATAAAAACTCAATTGGATAATATCTTTCAAATTTACATAATTGTTTCCTGATATTAATAATATATAAAGCTTTTCCCTTAATATTCAAATCATACGTGACATGAAAACATTAATATTTAGTAATTTAGATTTGATGTTTAGTAAATAAAAAGAAAATCTAATAAGAATTAGAAAAAACTCAATTAGAGTTAAAAAAAATAATGTAATAGCCATGTTTGTATTAAAGATGAAATGAAAATTTTGGGTATATTCATAAAAATAGTGTTCATTCAAATATAGACAATAATTAGTTCATATAAAAATATTTATATTAAAACGGTTATTCATTTATATTTTTAGCATTTCAAAATTTAAATAAATATTAGATTAATAGCTATTCTTTATTCACTTAAAAACCCTACAGAAGGTATAAAATGTATTGTGTTCAACGAGACAGATTTAAGTATGTATGGCTTCTATTTTATTTGACGTATCAATTGTAATGGAAATCCTCGGTAGCAATTTTAAATTACTTTAGTAAGAAAGAATTAAGAAGCATATAGGATTTCGGCCAAAAATTTTTGCATTAAAAATTAAACTTGTAGAATATTACGCATTAAGGAGTAAATTACAGTAGTGGCAGGGAACTGCGTTTTGTACATTAGAGTATAACTTGAGATCAATTTCGCTTTAGTTGTAGCTTATCAGGCAAGCATAACCCTTCGATGTTCAAAGCAGGGTTCCATCACTCTTTTATACACATATTGTGTACGTTCATTAATGAAATAATGTGTAAATGTATTGTTGTAAAGTTGTTAAAAAATTACTATACAGTAGAAGAAAGCTGTCCAATCGCAGTAAAGATCAAAACTGATTTATAAGCGTCGAATTGGAATTAAAAATGTTTTGTGGAATTAATAAATTAAGAAGTATAAAGGATTTCATCCAAAAATGTTTGTGTTAAAAGTTGTTATTGAAAATCTGGCGTGAAACAAGACACGACCTTCTCTTAAATATTTTAAATGTAATTTAAAGTCACTGATGTTAATTACTGGTTTATAATAATTTCTCTAACAACTTTAGGATTAAACAAATATATGGAATTTATACATCTTGTTTTGTTCCATGAAAATACACGTACTTTAGTTTATTTAGATTTAAACAATGCAGATTATTTATATAATGCCCTTTTGATTTATTAAGATGTATTTAGTATACTGAAAGTTAATTTACAAAACAACCCATATTGTACCTTAATCGCGTTGTATTCTCAGCTCTAAGCTGGCGTGTATTCCCGGTTTACCAAAATTGATAGGAAGATATATTATACAGTGTTTTAAAAAAACATTTGAATGTTATACAATTTTGATGCGACAATGTATGACTGTTAGTGCCATTCTCGAGCATGATGCATTAGTATTAATTTTTAGTTGATTTAGTAATAATTAAATGCGATTGAGTAATAATTTCCTTCAAAGATTTATTTATCAATTTAGACATATACTAATTCAGTAGTTTAAGGTTTAAATATAAAGTCATGGTTATTTATTTGGTACAAAAAAATGTACATTTTCTTTTTTAATTGGTAGAATTGTTAATCCTAAGGTTGGAAATAAATTATCTAATTCAAGCTAGCCCGTTACTTTCAATCTATTCATTTTTGCTGAAGCTGAATATTCGGCTAATATTTTGATTTGTATCTAATCCTATTACTAATTAGTAGAAATAAATTAATTTCAATTAGTTTAGTTAAACTGAAAGTTAAATTTAATAACAACTGCCTCGCTTTAGGCTGTTTAGTTTAGAACATCGCATCAGGTATGTGTTTATGTAAAAAGGATGCATAATTGATTTTAGGAGAATTTCATTTCTGAAAAGTTATATACATGAATTAAAGAAAACAGAATCTCTAGCTAGCCTATATATTTCAATTGATGTTAGGACAATCCTTTAAACATGTTCCACCCTTCTAGGACGTAATAAATAAGGTAATACATATTTCATTTAGTAAATGGTGAAATATAAGTATTAAAAGACAAATTATATTACGTATTATTTAAAAATATATAAGTTATTTTTAAAATTGTTTCCTGAAATCGATCATTCCTATTGTGTCTCTCTTATTTTATTTATTATACGGTTTATACAAATTTGTATACTTGTTGGTTGCATTAATCTTTAGTTAACACAAATATCTTCCTATTTGAATATATAGTAAACATAAGTATTTTAAACATTACAGCTATTTAAATTAGGGCAAGATGTTAACGCATCCCGTATTTTGTTAGGATAATTTTAAAGCCGAAAAGTTTTATAGCGGAAAATTAGATAAAGTGTAGTAATTAAATTTATTCGTAAAGGCTGAGGTAGAATTACTGATATACAGAAATGTGTGAAAAAAGTGCCAGTGACAGCATATATCTTATGACGTGTGAAGAAGTTATTATACAAGGGCAGCCCGATATTAAAGTTAGAGATACAAAACATTAAAATTATAAAATAATTATAGCACGATATTGTCTATTTTTTCACACATTTGCTTTAACTATTAGAAAATGTCTCCAACTGCTCTATCAGTTTAAAGATTTCTTTATGGTATAGTTATGTTCAAAAAGTTTTGAAATACGTTTGGGTCTTCCAATAGTTTTCCAGAGAAGAAATTCTTCATTAGATCGAAGAGATGAAAAGTCTCATAGGCCTAACTTAGGACTGGCAGTTGCTCTTGTCTAACAAATAAACACTTTTTTTTGGATGAAACTTCTTTATTGTAAACAGTAACTAATGATTGATTAATATCACTTTGATTCACCTCTTCCACTTACAAAAGTTTGAAAATTGCAAGTACTTCTCCATTTTTCTATGACTCTTCTAGCCCATCAAATTCAGATAAAAGAGTTGGGATTAGCGATGCTTATAATATGTCTATATTTCACTTCAATGCATCGATAAATACAAAGGAATTCGAGATTGCACGTGCGATCACATATATCCAACATGTACCCTTAATATGGGACCGACTCGTAACTACTTTTTCAATTCTGATTTTAACACTGTTATTAGAACTAATTGAATATATAAAGTACGCCGTGACAATATATAAAATATTAAGTTAAGGTATTTATAGCTACCTCGTGTACATATGAGTACATATTGTCAAATATATCTTAAGCTTTCACGGTATTTTTAGCGCATAGAATTGGTTTTGAAAATACTAAAGTACTCAAGGTTATTTATATTTTGGCATTACATGAGAGGCCATAGAAATAAAAATTCGTACTAAAAATTTAAACAAATGAGACGATGTTCATGGGATACCTTCTGCAAGAAAATTTTTATTTAAATGATAAACATATTATTAAAGGAAAACAAAAGAAATCAAAGTGCAAATAGATGCAGAAATTCTATCTAAAATAAACGTGTGATTCGTTAAAATACCGAAAGTGAAATGGGTTTATTACAGAATGAAGCACTTGCGTAGAATAATAGCAGTAAAAGCTTTTATACATATACACGCAGACATACAATCCTAAATTACAGTCTCACTTCCTGTTTGTAAGTACATAATTTTGTTCATATTTCTGTTATTAAGCTAAATTTACGAAAATACTCTTTGACTTTGTTTTCTAAATTCATTCAACCGGGAATATATATAACAACATGAAATACGAAGCAAACCAGGATCTGCTAAAAGTTAAACAATCCCGCCTAGAAGGGGTGTAATCACAAAACAAAACACGCACTCCTTGCACACTTATACCCACAAACATCACACATACACTAACAAATAGACTAGATTCCCATCCAACGAGAAAAATCCAACAAAAGGAATAAGTCGCTTTGGGCAAATATGATAATAAAGAAAGAAGAAAGACTAACGTTGGGGCATTACAATGCTGAAAATACAGCACTGGAGGTCGACATAGAAAAGTAATTAAAAAGTGGTGCTTTCTAAAGTCAACATACACCAAACAAATTCTCTAGGGCTATCTCTAGACGCCACACCCGTATGCTCGCGCATGGAGCTGCATCGCACTTATCTTCAAGGAACAGAGTCTTCATTCAATTCCGTCAACATTAATCAGAACTCTATATGCTGCAGTGATTCAGCAATTGAATTTATTGCAACTAAACTCTTTAAGTAAACGTCTCACATAATTATTTTATAAAACAGTAAATCAAAATGATTTCAAATGTACAATACTCGACTGTGTCTAGCAACTGTCGAAACTTATTTCTTCTTCATTCCTTGTAAAATGCACGCGTCCGTGCGAAACTTGAAGTGTGATAGGAGCAAAATGACTTATAGCCTTTTAAGGTGTCTAAAATACTTACATTTTTACCACATTAAATTTAACGGAAAATGCTACTATAAAACTCGTAATTATACTTAAAATAATAAAGTGCATTGAACAGAAAAGTTCCTCTGAAACTAAAAGTATACAGGCTATACACAAACATGTATCTAGGGTTATCCAATAAAAAGTTTTCTCCTAGCTTAACGGCTGGTTGGGTAATTTTCTAGAAAAGTGCTTGGACACGTCGAATTTGTTTTTGAGGGTGACATATTTTAAGCATATTCTCCAATCTGTCGTTTCAAACCCCTAGCTGGGACGAACCACCCCTCCAATATTTTAGATGGGAAGTGGGGTCTAGCGATACATCATTTTAAAGAGCATCGGTTTTTTTTTATAACAATACCATAATTGGCGGATTTAACTTAAACAGTTGAGGCAGAAACGTCTTTAAAAACCTCAAATCTTAAATTATTTGTATTAAGGAAACAGACACGTACGTTTTAGTAGTTAGGTATTAAAGTAAACCACAATTATTACGTGGTTTAGCTCTTGCACGGAATACTCTAACCTCATCCATAACAAAGTAAATTCGTAAACGTTTAAGAGCGGTACAAGATTTTAAAGTAAGCGACACAATGTTTGATTGATTGAGCAGCATAGGAATCATTCACATTTTGTTTATCACCAAAAACGTTCTTTCTCTTATTGATAGATGTTTTGCATGTTTGTAGTTGTGGCGTAAGATAACTTAGTAGGCTAACAATTGAAACGTGTGATTTGAATACTGTTATCGATTCCGTGTGGTTATTTGTCAAGTGATTATCCATTTTACTGTAAAAAATGGTATATTCAATTCCAAAACGAGTTGAAATTATTAAACTTTATTTTTAAAACTATAATTGTGCGAAGGTTACTGCTAGTGTGTTTAATAATGCTCATCACAATAGAAATGTGAGTGATACATATGTTGCCAAACTAGTAAAAAATTTGTCAATATTGGATCAGTCTGTAATATGAAACACCAGCCATAACGACCAATTAGAAATAAAGCTGTGGAAGTGACTGTTTTGGGACATGTAGCTGAAGCCTCAGAAGTATCTCGTTCATCCATATTAATAATTTTAGAAACTTATAAATGCCATCCGTATAAAGTTCAATTAGTGCATGAACTGAACGACGATGATTTTGAGAGAAGGTTACAGTTTTGTGAGAACATGAGTGAGCGAGTAATTGACGATCCGGACGTATTATTTAATATTTGTTTTTCCGGTGAGTGCACATTGTATTTAAGTGTTGCTTTAAATAGGCATAACTGCCGTTACTGGAATGACAATAACCCACCTTTTTTCCGAGAGGTTCACACACAACATCCACAAAAACTAAATATCTGGTGTGGTATACTAGGTAATAATGTTGTCGGGCCACTTTTTATTCCTGGAAACTTGACTGGCAAAGTATATTTAAATATGCTAGAAATGATCCAAATCATAATGTTCATCTTCTTCACTTCTACGAGTAGCACTAAAATATATTATTTTTCTGTCTATAACCAGGAGTTTTAAGTTGAAATAAATGTGATATTTCCACATTAATCGCCATGATATGTGAAAAATTTAGAAAATCACGAGTGTACCTTCTGACATCGCTAACTGCAGAGTTTATTGCAAACTGAATTTGGGCAAAATATTTTTTTAAGTACCTTGTCTAAAATGTAAAACCTGACAGCGGTAACTATCAAAAGGTTGTCTTATTCTACATAATTTGCTTGACTGTGATATAGAGTGCTAAATCAAATTTTTTGCACCTTGTTATAGTTGAAGAATTTTTTAAAGGCATTTTCGGCAAACTGAATGTCTTTGAAACAAATTATATATTGGGTATCCTAAAAATATATTATTTTCCACTATTTTTGCAAATGAAGATGCGGGAGCTTGACTCAAAGTAAACAAAAGTGTAACTTTCGAAAACTAATCTAAAATTACTAATAAGTAATAATATCTTTGTGATGACCTCACAAGACAACATAACAGAGCCATGGCTATCACTTACCAAGGAAAATTTACTAATTATTTTTCACGTATTAAAACAACAGGGACTGAAGTGGGCAACTTCTACTAATTACATCTTAAACATTTTTTCATACTGTACAGTATCAAATTTCATGCGAAGTCAATAATAGTTACATTTGTATCTATTGAAAGTTTCATAAAAGCTAAGATTAGTTGCGGTTGAATTGTTATGGCACTGAATTACTACTGAGTTAGTTAAAGATTTCGGAACTACTAATTTCCAATTTTTTATGTTCAACTGAATAATTATTATAGTTGCAATAGATTTGTGGATTATACTATTATCTACCTTCCATGCCGGATATTCACTCGGGAACTCTAAAATTGTATTCCTTAAATTAACATCCCAATTATCTAAGTTTTCATTTTTAATTTCTAGAGAGTCAACAAAATTTGCTTCAATATCTTCTAATTGTTGACCTGAGAGTGCATGAAGAACTAGCATTTCGCTACCGGTACAGTGGACTAAATTGAACGAATACCGATTAAGCTTTACTGACTAACGCGAAAGGTCGCGAGTAGGATTCTTTAAAGGATTTAATCATAACAGTGAACGGCGGTAGGTAATAGGTAAACTGGTCAATACTGAAAATGAATGCCAATACCTCTCGTCCACTAACTAGGTAATTACGTTCAATTTTTTAATAAAGTTTCTCGTACAATAAGCGACAACATCAAGATCACCTACAATCTGGATTAAAATACCTATAATTGAAAAGGCAGACGAGTCAAAATTAAATTGAAGGTTCGTTGAGGAATCATGGATTTTAATCAATGGATGAACACGACTGCTTCTTTCATTTATAAGAACCCCTATTCGGCAATTGAATTCAAAATAACGGATTTTTTGTTTTTTCCTTTCATCACTTTACTGAACTAAGCGATTAGTGTATCATGACAGTTACCAAAACGATGGTACCACGGTAACATACCTAAAAATTATTCTATTCCGATAATAGTCTTCTAAGGAGGCTATTGAACCATAGTGATAATTTCTGCTGGGTCAGTTTAGAGACGGTTTTTATCTGTAACGTAGCCTAAATATCATACAAAATCATTAAAAAATTTGCATTAAGTGAGGTTAGTTGTTAATTAACCTTCTATAAAAATTTTTAAACCTTTTTCCAATATGGAAACAGGTTTACTGAAGGTATCTAGAACTATAATTAAGTCATATAAAATAAAATACGTTTGTTTATAATTTAGGTCCAAAACAACGTCCATAAGGCGTTGCTGACTTTGTGCAGAATTACATAATTCAAAAGAAGCAACATTAAAATGGAAGTCCTCTACCAGGAATTGAAAACGCAGTCTTTTCATTTGACTTTTGTTTTAACGGAATTTGTCAAAAATTATTACGGAAATCGATTAATGAAGTGCATCGTGCGCCCACTAACATAAACAAAATTCTATCAAAACGAGGAAGTGAATGCGAATTCGTTTTAATTAATGAGTTCAGTTTCCGTTCATTAAAATGAAAGCTGTAATCATCTGAAGATTTTTTAACATATAAAACTTGTGAACAGTAAGGACTATGAGAATGCGCGATTACTCCTAGTTCTAACACTTTATCTAATTCTTTATATAAATGACAAAGGATATTGTCTCATCTTAAATGTTCTTGAATTACCAGTATCAATAACATGTTTTAATTTATCTATTAATCCTAATCTAACTACACTGATAATTTTGTCTAAACAAATGCATCAGTTATTGGCAATTAATTGTTGTTCTTTAGAAAACTGCAATGAATTATCTTTGACAGGTTTAATATCTAAACAAATTATATTAATATTTTTATTTTTGTCGTTAATCGAATAACAGTTTTTATTAAAATCCAAGTTTAATTTAAATAAGCAATAAAAATTTAAACCAAGTATTATTGATTGTTCAACGAAAGGTACTAATACAAATTTCACTTCGTCTTTCACATTATCTAATGTGACAGGTAACATGCGAAACTTTTTGTTTCTGTTCATTAGTTGTGGTTACAAAAAATTTATAATCGTGATAAACTTTAGTATTTACTCCACCAATCTACAAAATTTTGGACCAATAACACCTTGATTTACCGCTAAATCAATAAGTCTGGCAAATGCAAATTATAAAATATTTATTATTAGATATCAATAGTTGTCCCGATTTTTGTTTATAACATTCCGAAATACATTTTAACCAATTGTGCCATTCAGAACTAAAACGAACATTTTATGACGATTTTAGTATAGTTTTCTTGTTGTTAAAATATTTACGTCGTCGATATATATATATATATATATATATATATATATATATATATATATATATATA
>JAHWXV010811298.1:0-26463 GCA_024586415.1 Phrixothrix hirtus
ACGTTTTTGATTATTTTTCCTGATTTCTTCGATGACTTCTGGCAAACAAATTGTTGTATACCATTCAGCATTAACTGTTTTTCGATCTTCTAAAGGAATAACTTGCGACATGTCCGGTACGACCGAAGCAACAAGCACTCATTTTCTTGGATGTGCTTCGCGAACGAACAACTTTTGTGGGATTCTGTTCACCTTCAAACACTCAAACAGTGGATTGTTGCTTAGTTTCCGGTTCATACGGGTATATCCAAGTTTCCTCACCTGTAACGATCTTCTAGACGGATTTTGCAGTCCCTCGGTCGAATTTGTTAAGCATTGCCCTACACCAATTAACACGAGGCTGTTTTTGTGCTTCGGTCAAATTATGTGGAATCCATCGGGAACAGATGTTCTCACGGCTTAATCTTGATGCAAAATCGAATATATTGCAGTCTGCGAGATGCCAAGGGATGCCTCTATCTCACGGTATGTCACATTCCGATGATCATGAATCATATTGCGCACAGTATCGATGTTTTTTTGAATCACAACCGATTTTGGCCGACCTTCACGAGATTCATCACTGACGGACACACGACCACGATGAAATTCTGCAAACCAATTAATTGTAAACAGTCTTTTCTGATGGTGCTTCAATTCCAAAAGTTAAACGAAGCGATTCTAAGCATTGTTGCTGAGTTAGACCTTTACGAATATCGTATAAAATCATCCGACGAAAACCTTCACGAGTAATTTCCATTTTTTTACAAAATTACTTTCTTTAAACGCGCACTGTAAACAAACTACTCCGTCAATTTCTAAGCCTCCACGGATTTTATAATACAAAATGTCCAGTTTTACGAATGTGGCAATAACTTATTACACTAGCGACATCTAGTGGTCATTTGTAACAACATAAGAGGCAACCCTCGTCATAGAGCTTGTATGCGAAGCATTATCACAGCCTTGTTATGGAAAGATTGCAGGGCTGCATAAAGGGACGCATTACAAAGTATGTGATCAAGCAGCTTAGAATTCTATAAATTTTGTAAATTTTGAATTGGTTTAGCAAAATCTTGATTAAAGCATCAAATACTATAATGAAAGCAATGTAGCAGTTTGCTGTGGGTAAAAGTTGACCTTCGTAGTAAAATACTGACTTTCTAAAAAGCTTAGATTTAGTTGCCAATTAATTGCCAAACAGATTCGGTACAAAATTAGTGGGGCGCAACAAGTGCATAAGAAGGGAATGAATAATGGGCAAACGGCAACTTTTTCTCATGATAAGATGATAGTGAACTTTCATTCCCTTTTGAAGCGATTATCATTTAATATTGATTTATATGTAGTACATTAACATATTTTACCTACATTTTTAATAAAAATAGTGCTTTACAGTTTAATTAGTGACAAACATGTTTCTTCTGCTATTTAATTTATGTTCCTTATATTAATAATTTCATTAACTAATGTTATTTTAAAAATTACCTTTATTATGTAAATAAGGTCTTCTAATCCTGAAATTTCAGATTAAGTTTGAAGTATTGATTAAAATAATAATATTATTGAAGCGATAAAAATGTAAATGCTTTAAATTGATTGTTGACTTTTTAAACGCTAGGACTCATTTAGATTATAATTTCAAATTAAATTTTGTCTTTGCACAAAAGGCACAAAGGTGTTAAAATGGAAACATTTATATTGTTTAAACATCTACATGCGTGTTTGTTAAATAATACGGTTTTTATAGAGACGTTAAAATGTTAAAGATATCTTTTGAATTTTGATGCCATACTTCAACTAATTTATGCGGTTTCTTCTATTTACTTGATCTTACATTAACAGCTTTGAGTTGATTTCGTTTTTCTGCCGTTGCTTCTAAATTTGTATCTTATTATCTCTAAAATACATATTTCTTCCGCTATATCCCTTAAACTTATTTGAATATAAAAAAATTTCTTATACGCTAAATGCCTAGATTTTCTGCATTTCAATTTTTATATGTATAAGTAATAAAATTATAAAAACACATCTATATGTTTGAATAAGTAAATAGGTAATGAAGCGTTAATGGCATTTAAAGTTTCTAAAACAATTGTTCTCTAAATTCAGTTACTTCAGGAACCTTAACATTAAACTAAATGTTGAAGTAAGAATTGTTAATTAAAATTGCCTATCACAAAGTATTCTTCTCTGTAATTTTCTCTGTTGTACTAATTTGTGATTCCCGCAACAGCATTTACACCTAAAGACCATAATGTTACTAAAAAGCTCATTGTGATTACCGCAGCGGGAGCATAACTCTTAACTTTGAGTTAGTATTTGACTATATACGCTTTCCTTTCTCAGATAAAAATAACAAAAAGTAATTTATTTTGGACGAGAGTTTAATTTTATATTACCTTTTTTAGGGTATGCATTCAGTATAATAATTTAATTATGAGGCAACGTTTTTATTTTTATTTGACTTTAGAGTTTAGTATATGGTTTGGCTTGTTTCAGTTTGCCTTCTATTATTTATTAGGAGTAATGGTACATAATGCACCACCTTAGAATTTAACAAATATCGTTATAGAACTACCTAGAGGCAAACGAAGTTATTCAAAAGTAACATGTTTGTTAACGAGAAACCAGGAAGGCAACTAAAAATGATATATAGTTTTGCAATTTTTAAAGATTTATCGACGTTTTTTATTTTAGGTTACAAAGAACCTTTATTATACAGAAAATATCTCGAAGTTCACACGTATATCTTAATTTTAGTTTCCCAGTCAATGTGGTGGTTTAATTAACTAAGTGAGCGAAAGATGTTATCAAAATTACCACCATTCCTGCTCAGTCGCCAGAGAAATGGGGCATAGTTGTACTAATACGAACTTCAGGTTAAGTCGAAACGATACAATTCCAAACAGAAGGACCATAATATCCTTATATGATGGTTTTAATTTGAAAATTAAATCATCCAATAGCCTAAGATTGTTTGAAAGCTACAGCAAACGCAAATTTTAAATTAGTCGTTATCAAATTTGCAGTTCGTGTGGGTGTTTTCACTATGACATTATGTAATTTGAATTTGAGGAGCTCCGTTTGTATAAAACGATATTGTAAAAGAACTTTTGTTACTGAGTTAGCTGCAGCGCGCTTACTTAGCTTGTTCTTCAAACTTTCTAGCATATAGCGCTGTGATCTTAAATATAGAAGTCTTCTTTGGTAAACTGAATTCTCGGTATTCGGTAGAATGTTTCCCTGTGTGACACTCGACTGAGGATGTTTTTTGAGAAAGTACAGCTACTGACATTTAGTTCTACAAAATCAGGACGTGTGGCTTCTCATGACGAAACCATCCATAGAAGTCTTAAGATAAATTTGTGACATAATATTCGATGATCAACATGTTCACCCATTCGCGTTGTGTGTGACTTTTTTTCTGAAAGATCTTCGAGGTAAAGTCTAAAAGCTCAAACCAAAAATAAACTACAGGAAATGATCAAAAAAGGAATCTAATACTTCTGATGAGGTTCGGATGTGTTAAGAGAAATGAATACAAAATAATGAGTATTCTTTTAGATTATAGTAAAATAAAATTTTGGGAAGTTCCTAATATGCCCCTTCTATTTACGTTTGAAATCTAGGAATTATTTCTGACTCATTCTGTACATTGTGATCAACGTATTAAGCAAATTTACATCTATATAGGAGGCCAAGGATTTTTGGCAATCTTTAAAATTGAAATATTGACAATAAAAATTTATAAAATGCATTTTAAAGCTTCAGTATTTACTATTTCTCTAGAATTCTAACATAGGAAAACTATTTGTCCTATCAAACCATTTTTCGGATTAAATTATACAAATTATAGCCATATTTGGTACTTATTATGTACTATTTTTAAAATATTGAAACTTCTATCTAACAACGTTGATAAATCCAAGATATACATTTGTTAATGGAAATTTCGTAAAAAAATTATTTTAGCATTTTTTTTGCCGAACTTGCCTAAATTGCGCACTTCAAAGAAACATGGTTAAAAATAAAACAATTGTTCTTTAAATCGTATTTGTTGCTCTATACCTATCTCATTCGAGTTGGCTCAGTCCTACAAAAACACCAAACATACAATTTTATTCTGAAATACGTAGAACATGAAATACTTTTTATTTCGACGTGGTCATTGTAATTTTACTCAACATAAGATTACATGTTATTATTTGTCCAATGTACTACTCATATTTAGTTTGTTTACCAAGTCGAATTTGATAATCTAGTTATCCGTGCATTATGGATATTTACAGCAATAATTAAAAAAATTTGACATTTTGAGTAGTTTTTTGAGTGATTTCATTCGTACTTTCGTCAAATTTGCAAAGAAATATTTATATAGTTACACTGCCTACAAGTTGCAAAAGAAATTCTGGTGAGTTATTGAAAAACCTTAGAAATCTAGGTATAGGTAGTGGTAAGCATAAAAATATAAAAAAATTAAATTTACCCCAAAATGTAAGCTTAGATGACGTTAATAATTATTTTGTGAATATAGGGAGTATTTCCACAGCCGACAGTAACTTAATTCGCTACTACAAAACAAATAAATTAAACCTTAAACCAGAATTACATTTTAAAGAAATAACAAAAGAAGACATTCGAAGAATTGTAGGTACAATTAAATCAGAAGCAATGGCATATTATGGAATTTCATTGAAAATGATAAAAATAGTATTACCATATTGTATAGAAGTACTAGTAAACATCATTAATACATCTATTGTAACAGGAGTTATCCCTGATGCATGGAAAATGGCAGTTATTAAGCCTTTAGAAAAACATACGATTGCTACAGAACTATCGCAATTAAGGACTTTAAGCATTTTACCGACTATGTCTAAAATAATTGAAAAGTATATAAGTGAACAAATTCATCAATACTTAGAAAACGATTTACTTATACCTAAACTACAGTCTGGCTTCAGAAAAAACCATAGCACTCAAACAGCTATATTAAAAGTTACTAATGATATACGTAAAGCGTTAGATGATTCTCAGGTAACATTTCTAGTACTTTTAGATCAAAGCAAATCATTTGATTTAGTAAACTTTAAATTACTAATATCAATGGTTCATTTTATTGGGTTTTGTAGAAATACTTTGACCTGGCTCTACAATTATCTTACAGATAGAACACAAGCGGTATATATAAACAACGAATTTTCTGATTTCGCTAAGAAAACATCAGGCGTCCCCCAAAGCAGTATACTACGACCAATTCTCTTCACAATATATACGCGCAAACTTCCTACATCGTTAAAGTATTGCGAACATCATTTATATGCTGACGACATTCAGATGTACATGTCATGTAATGTAACTGAAGTTAGCCATATACACTATGCAAAATCAACAGTGACTTAAATAGTCTTAGTCTCTGGTGCACCAGAAATGGCCTACGTTTAAACCCAGATAAGACGGTAGCTATGTGCATCTATATTGCAGATAGAAAAATCGCCATCAATCTTCAATCTAATAGATTAAATATAAATGGCACTCAAATTAAATGGCCGAATAATGCGAAAAGTTTAGACATTATAATTGATGGCAACGTGTCGTTTGAACCTCATGTAAATAACGTCTACGGGAAATGTTTTGCAACATTAAAATCTATTTATCATCTTAAAGATCTAACTCCTGATACTAAACTTAAACTGATGCAATCTCTTGTATATCTCAGTTTTCAATATTGTGGTGCTGTATATTGCAATTCATTAACCAGACAGTACAAGAACAAACTACAAAAATTACAAAATGCATGTCTTCGCTTTGTTTTTAATATACCCTTCAGGGAACATGCTAGTCCTTATGTCAAACAGTCTAATCTATTAAACATGGAGGATAGGTTTTACTATTTGTTCTGTATCATGTTATATAAGTTAATTACATGTGAATGTCTTAATTGTTTATTGCAGAATTCACTAACTTTACGAATAAATAATTATACTATACCAAACAATAAAACAAATAAATTTAAAGGTAATTTTTTATATAATGCTGTTACTGCACTGAATTTAATCGATTATTTTTTACACTACCCTTTGCAACAATTTAAGAAAGTTCTATTAAGCACCATTAGCAAGTAAGTTCATATTGTGCATTTTCAAAAATTTTACTTATCTAAATTTTAAAATAATAACATCCTATTATTAATGTGTTTTCCTATTCTATTCTTATATTTCAATTAATTGTAATATTTACACTTTAAATTTTTATATAAATATATATATATATATATATATATATATATATAATATATACACTAATTGTCAATAGATTTTATGTATGGAGGGGTGGAAGACCGTCATTTGACGAACCTCGTCCTTTCGTGATTCCACAATAAACTATATTATTATTATTATAGGAAATCAGTGAATATCTAAGAAAAATGGTTTTATCTTTACCAAGATCTTGTAAGTCGGTCTCTAAAATAAGGAAATATGTATACTATCAAGAATATTGCCCGCGTATATAAAAGAAATAGTGATGTCGCTCAAGAACTTAGACTAAGAAAGAAAAATATAGTTATCAATATGAACAAGAGTTCTGAAGTAAAGCTAGTAGAAGACGAATCTCTAGGATAACCTCTAACAGAATGGCTAAAGGCCTAAGGTTCTAAGTTTATAAGGTATGTTAGTGATGCGTTAGGTTTTATCAAATGAGATTAATCGTCATTGTAGGCAAAAGAAAAACATTTACTGGCTAAAAATTAGATAAAGTACCGGTTGCTTTTTTATAGAACAGCATAGAAAATGGTACCAAGGGGAGAGGAACTTCGTTGTTTGGAGCAAAGGGTTCAGATTTGACGTATGGGTGGTAATAGTAGCAGGGTAAAACTGGAAACGGACCAGGCTACTTATAATGATTGTTTATAAATAAAAGTGCGATTTCCAACGGGCAGCAGTAATAGTGGTTAGATTAGACTTCGGTGAAGAGATTATTGAATGCCGAAAAGCATATTTAAATTCCAGAGCGCCACCTGAATCCTACTATAAAGAACTTCAGAAGAGCTGAAATTGGTGCTATTCCCCAACAGGATGGCGCAGTGTGTCACACAGTGATGATAGCCAATTGGGGCTCTCACATAATAAAACACAGCTATTTTACAGTGTACCCAGTAGCTGGGATTTATGTCCCATTCGCTTGTTGTCGTACGAAATGACGAAAAAGCTTCGACCGTCACTTTCAAGAACAGTGCCCAAATTTATCTGAAACAGCTTTACTCCACAAAAGTGCCAGGAACTGGTTGAAACTATGCCTAGGCGTATTGAGGCTATTTTTTGGAAAATATTATGCTAACTAGTCATAACAGATCTTGAAAGAAAGTTTCTTAGATTAAATTATATAACGATTATCAATTTTTCTGTTTGTCTCTCAATTGCATGTGTTAGTGAATTTTATACAAATTGATTTCATTGTTATAAAATATTATTTACATGTTAGAATCTTGTTCTTGGACATTTTTTCAATTTTGGCTCGTTGGACTAACTACTAGATACTTATATATACCTCGTACAAAGAAACCTGCCGTTGTACGTTATATCGGAATTATTGCTACAAAAGTGTATCACAATTCATTAACAGAAAAAGTTGGTGCATATGCTTGGAACCAGGTTCCATTTATGATACCCATCATTAGAAAAAACTTTATGTTAATTTTCTCCAATAATTGTTATTTAGTTCTCAGAAATTCCCTGTCATTTATAGGATATAATTCCAAATTGTTACTCAGAGTAGTAGGAACACTTGAACTTTACTTTGAGAAAGAATATAATTAAGTTTTAATAAATTACAAAAATTAAAGATAATGAAGAATTAGATATATTTTTATATAACAATGATCACACATTATCATTGAGGAAAGTATAATTATTGTAGCTGTAACTACAGGTATAACCTTATTCAATTTTGAAAACTTTGGTATGATCCGAACATGCTCAACTTAGCTTGTCAGAGTTTTTTAAGTGTGCAAGCTGAACGAACTTTTATTTGAATTTAAAGAGGCACTATGCCTGCTAAGAATGATACCAAGTTGATATTTAACAAAATTTTTACTTTTACTTTTACTCAATTTTTGGAAATTTATTAGAGAAACCACTTAGTTCCTAAAAAACAGAATTGAATAGCTAAGAAATATACTACATCTAAAAAAATCATTAGAGATGATCTCTAGGAAATCATGAAAAACCAAAAAATTACAAGAGTAAAGTGACACTTCCAGTTATCCGATTTTGATTAAATTTTTATAGTGATTGAAAGGTTATGTTTTATTAACAGATATATTTAGGATGTTACAATTAGGTAATCGAAACTGTTACTTGTTATGTAATAATTACAATTATTGTTGTAAATTGAAATTTATTTTCCTGCTATGCATCAATTATGAATGAATAAAATACCTAATAATATTTGGGTTTCATTATAAGTAATATGTATATTATATTAAAAGTAAATTGTACATTCTTACAAAATTTTAAGGAAAATTTAAAATGGCCAGTTTCTTTGGAAATGTTTCAAACAGTTCTAGAAATTTAAAATTAAAAACATCGCAAAGTTATGAAAGTAAATAAATACTTTACAATATGATTTTAAGGGAAACATGAACTATACTACAATGCAAAGTAGTCGTAATCTATGTTATAATTAACATTAAAGCAATTTTTTAACCATCAATCTCTAAACTACTTGTCTGTAAAATTCAGATCAAATAATTTACGACATTAGAATTTAGCCATCGATGTCTTATTAATTGATAAATATAAATAATGTTAAGCTGCAAATACACTATTATTTGTAAAAGCATTTAGATCTTTAAATTTAATTAATTCGTTAAATTTTACATAATTTGTTGAAAGGGATCTGAATTAAAATATTTCTTATTTTTACATGAAATTAATTATAACAACTTCAGTTTTATGATATAAACAAGTTAACAACTTATTGAGCTTATTTATATACGCAGATTATTTGTTTTTAAATTGTACGCCATTTTTTAAATTTTTTGAGACAGTGCGTTTTAATTAATTTTCTTCGTTTTTCGCACTTTATTTATAAAATATATTTATATGCGCTTCGTATACTTGCAGTGTTATTTATTTATTTAGCTCTTTAAGATTTCGAGCACTTTTATAGAAATCAACTTGTACGAGGGTGTCTTTGTTGCATTATTTTCAACCATGTGGTGAAGCACAATAATTTTTGCCCTGGTATTGTTTCCATTTGTTTCATTCATATACTATATAATATCGCGTAGTTGATCCTATAGAAATTGCTTTCCAATTGTTTACAAACACTACATCTGTCAGTGTCCTAAGCCCTTCAAGGTAAAATCCCTTATTACTTTCTATACAAAATTAGAATTTCGTTATCTTATTTGATTTTTGCAAGCGAAATAACTGGCTTGTGCAGAAATTATTAAAGAGGTTGTTGATATTTACAGGGAAAAGTAATTTCACGAAGACAAATCTTGTATGGTATTCTCAAGTGTAAGACGGGCGCAGAAGTTTGAGTTATATGGAAAGAAGTGGGAGGCAAAACTCTTTAAGTACAGATTCGAACATTAAATATGTGGAAACAATGTTATGGTCTGATCAAAGGGTCAAACTTCTCAAATGTTAATGAGGTTGAACATGCATTGGAAAGTTTTTTCGAGTGGAAATTTTTACCATTTTCTTATATTGGTAGAAGCGTTTAGAACAAAATTGCGACTAGGTAACAAATAATATAAGCTCTGAAATTTCAAATGGTTAATTTAATTTTTCAATGCAATTAGTGATTATGCTTTAATAAAATAATATATCTTACTCACAGCCTAAGAGTTTGGATGTCCATAAGAAAACTACTAACTAAGGCTGGAATTACTTTTAAAGTAGGATAAATTATTTGCATTGACTTTAGTTGCCCGTTAAAGTTTAGAAATGTAACTTAAAAAAATTTATCACGCACTTCATAAACAATTATTCATCTTCAAGTGCCTTAAATGGAATTTTATCTTATACAAAGGAATTAAAGTAGGACACCAGAATTCTACTAAAATTTCATAAAAATAGAAATTAGTAAAATAGAACTCGTGCTAAAGAAATAATGTATGAACATTTTAAAAGTAACCCCGTATAACACGAAGAACGCGATCATAAAAACGAATACAGGTTCGTGCGTTTTAATGTTAATTATAATTAAGTCCAAAAAGACAATTTAAAAGACTTTAAAATTCACGAAGTGCGGGAAACATTAATAATTAAAATAATTAATTATATATAAATGTTTGGAAATTCAGTAGCTTGTCTAATTAACATTAGATAAACTGCAAACATTGTATTTGTATAAAGTAAGGTCATTTTGTATGCTACATATTATTTCACCACCTTTAAATAGTATTACGCAACATCTTGTAGGTGCGATTATAACAAATTATCGCGAAACGAGAGAAATAAAGAGCAAATGAATCTATATTTATGGAATAAAGACACTGCTTTCTCAAATAGGTATAAATAAAGCTATCCGGGAAGATTTAAAATATTTCGATTTCGATTTAGAATCGAAGACAACAAGTTGCATTCTCATGGTGAGGTGGGTATTATAAATCAACCCTAGATTCACATTAGATGGCTGAGTCCACAAATCTGGTTTGCAGTTAGAAGTTTGTAAAGATTAATGTCTACACTGACTGCGTCCGCTGCTCAGGCCACGGAGTCTTTTGCCGAAGAACGTTCATGATCGTCTAGTTATACAGTTGCCTGTGCCATATCTGGCGATAGTATCTCGAAACTGCCCCCCAAATTAAGCAGGGAAGTCGTGCATTACATCCCCTAGTGTGACTGGGCATTTAATTTTGCCGGGCGCGCTTTGTACGTATGCGGGAGCAAGCTTTGATTGCCTGTGCCGTAAAAGCTAGCGTTACCGACGCATTCGGACCGCAAGTATATGTATCAGGAAAATATGAATCCCTATGTAGTTTGCGAACCGTCCATGTATCGACGTAAGAAACGTTAATACACGACATGATTATTAGACAATTTCTAGAAGCATTCCAGCATTTGTTAAAGACATCTGGAAATTAATTACCGTCGACAACGCGCCTCCTCACGAGAGGTGCTAATTAATTTCATTGACGATAAATTCAGTGTCATCCGACCGTAATTCAAATTAATATAATTAAGACTAACTGATCGTCGATCATAGAAATAAAGTAAATGTGTTAATTGAACTTAGCGTTGCAGAGCCTGATAATAGTTGTTCTCGTTGTAAATGCGAACAGCGTTTAAACAATCTCTGCGTTTCACGAATTTCACTTTTCATATATTTATTTTAGAACTAGATGCATGGATGATAGTCATACAATTATTAAATTCTCCTATTATTACTCTGTGCGTATTTTTATCCTGTAAATAATCATTTATTTGTTTTATTAGAACAATATATGGTTTCTAAAGGTTTATTGCACTGTTATGCATAATATAGTCTTGCTAGGTACGAATATTAAATTCTGTATTCATCCGACTCCAGCGCGTAAACTCGTCTGTAACGACGATCTACCTGGATAAGCAAAAATACAAATAATGTTATCGTGTGACGTAAGTAAACAAACCCGTAACGTTACAAGCTAGTTCAATAAGTCAGGTGAAAATGAACCAAGCAGTTCTTCTTTTTGTGTAATATTTTCCAACATACTCCAGTTTAATTCAATATATTTACTCCAATGATGTTGGCCTTCAGTAAAGTAAGATTCATCAAAGGCTGCAAAATATGCATCTATTTCTGGGATCTCTTCATTGCATGAAAATTTCCTATCAGCAATCCAAGTTTTCATGTCTGGGAATAAGGCATAGTCATAAGTGGTCAAGTCGGCTGAGTAGATTTTTGCAGTTACAATAATGTAAGAATGGGCTGTTACATTATCGTTGTAAAACAAATGTGATCAACTGTCTTTAATTCTATTCCTTTAATTACTACAATAACAATAGCCTCCTGCTATTCTGTACCTTTCTGGAGTCAATTAAAATTATTTCGTAAACAACCCAAAAAGCAGTTGTCATGACTTTATTAGCCGATGACCCAACTTTTGCCTTCTTCAGTGCACTTCAACCAGCTTCTGCCTGTTGCTTCGAGTGATGTTTGCTTTCTGAAGTATAGTGGTGGGCCCAATTTTCATCAGCAGTAATAAATTGATGCGAAAATTCAGATGTATTACACTTAATCGTTCTTAGAGCCTTAAAAATCTCACGAACCTTTACTTAACGACCTACCAACACAATACCATACACTTTAGTTATTATTTAGAGTGTACGGGTACCGTTTGGCCGGCCAGACCGTTTATCATCACAAACGCTTATAGTACCGCAACGAAAACCATTACAGTATTTGTGTTTTAATTGATGCAGCAGGGTCTGTATAATATTCATCAAGCGCTCGCTTTGTTTCTGTTATTGTATTTTCATGCAAAAAATAATGTTCCATGAGAACGTCAAAATGCCGTTGTCTACCTCGTTAGCAGTGTTGTGTAATTTTAATGAATTACTTTATTACATCTTTAATTTACGCATTGTTCGGTTTCAAAACGAGGTAGCCAAACTATTTCGAAACTGTTTTGAATTTACAAACACGTTTCAGGATTAAGACTCTTTTAAATAGCGGAATTAAATTTACTGTTTCGTATTGCATCTAAAGAGGAATTAACATAATATTTCTTTTTAATTATTTTCATTAGGCCTTATATCGATCTCACCAAATTTTTATGATTAACGACTTGCTAAATTACATTAAGTAAGAAAAAATGATTTTACACTATATTCCTTTATTTAAAGAAATCAGGAACACAAATTCAAGTCAATAATTTTTCATTTAAATATAATGCAATAAATTGCTCAGGAGACAGTTATTATGTACAAAGGCCCCTCGTTATCTCTCGATACAAAGCCGTTTTGACATTTCGTAAACAAGTGCAACAACAAGGATTGTTTGCATTGAGGAAGAACTTCTGATTCTTTAAAAATGTTTTCTTAAAATAAAACAAATTTTTAAATTATTAAATTATCAAACATGAAACAATCGAGTTTATTTGTTTATCAAAGTTTATAACACTAATCGTTAAAATACACTTACGGTGTAAGTTACGTGTTTGTATTATTTTCGAATTTAGATAATTTAGCTCCTTACTTGGTTTCCAGATAGGATGTTTTAAAAGGATTTACTTTCGCTTCAATTGACAGTTGCGTGTTCGAATTTTGGATTTATTTTCCTGTTTTAAATCAAGAAAATTAACTGTTACGTTGACTATAGAATTCCAGGTTTTTTTAACGACACGATCACGTTTTGTACTTAAGTTTAATTTGACACACAAGTTAAGTTGGAATTTACATTCTTAACTTCAACAGATCTAGTATCGCGTTCAACGCCTAATTTGTGCAAATAAAATATGACGCTTCTAGCGCGTTCTAGCCTTTTTATAACATTCAGCGTCCGTTTCTTATATTTTTCTTATCCAATCGGCATCTTCCAAATTCCAAATTCTCGGTTACGTGCTTGAGATGACAAACGTTAAAATTCCGTTATAATCTCCGTTTATTCCTTCGAACTTCAACCCCGGTTGTTTTTTATGACTTCAGCAAATTATACCCATCTTCGACGGCGCTTTTAAATATTTTTCTGTCTTATTTCACCCCAAAAATATTGTAAACGTCTTTGAAATATGTCTTTCAATTTCCTTAAAGTAATCAGCTGGAGCCTAGTTTTTCTTAAAAATTCTATTTATTATGATGCCCTTAAAGCTTGTATTTCTTTTAAAGTTGTACTAGATGTAATATAATGGAGCCTCGCAACTAGTAACTGTTTGTTACACTGAAACCAAATAAATCAATTTTCATTTATTCAATTAACATGTATTAAAATCCATTTAATACTTTATTAGTATTTAATTACCAAATATTAGTTTGGTTTTGAAATTCTTATTAGTTATTGATTTAGGGTATTTTATTAACAATTTTTGGATAAAAATTGAAAGTAAGTCGCAAGTTTTTGTAAACCATTTTCAATTAACTCTAGTCAATTATGTAAAAGTGCTGAACATAAAATTTGGTTTTGAAATTGTTAATAGCTTTTGAGTTAGAGTATTTTATTGATAATTTTTGGAAGAACATACAGAGTAACTCTCAAGTTTTCTGGAACCACCTTCAACGAATTTTAATAATTTGACTATAAATACACCGACACTAACATTATATGTGGTCTGTTATTTTAAGACTACGGGGCGCTAAAACATCTAAACCTATCCAAGTCTAAATGATTTTTCTGCACAATTACAATGGTTTCCTATACTATGTATGATAAAACGAAGCCATCAAGTACAAAAAAATGAAATGAATCATTCTAGGTGTATTATGTTTTAAAAGTATGACAATAATTTAAATACAAAATTTTAATAACACACGCGGTATTATACCAAAGCACCGAGAATTTTGCCCTAAAGGCATCTCGCCATACTTTTAGTTTTCACTGATTATGTCAAAAAAGCTTACTTAGTAATTTGTGGCAATCTCAACGTTTTTCCCAAGACTCCATGTATCACTCGAAATCCTTTATTGAGAATGTGTTAAGAAGTTCCTGTGATTCTATCTAGATCTCCTTGATCGTGTCACTACTACGTCCTTCCGTCTTTAATTTCATCTTGCCAAATAGGCACGCTGGGTGCGTGGGAAGGTTAATAGGTGGGAGGATGACTTGTCAAATTTTTACAAGTGACAAATTTTCAAATAGCCAATAAGGTGTGCATAAGCACGTTCTTACATCCAGTAACTTGGTACTGAAAAATGCAGCTAAGATTGATTTGGCATTATTGTGAAAGGGACGCATTTTCTTTGACCGCAGTGAGCATTGAGAATTCCATTGTGACAGCCACTGGTTGGTATCCGCATCATAACCATAAAACTATTACTAATTATCGCTTATAATCTTAGAGATGAAGTATTATTCATCCTTTGCTTGTTATTTGTATTTCTTATAGTCAGAAACGCGACGCTCCTCTGGTCGCTGTTCAGCAGATTTGGATTAAATTTCGCCGAAATGAGTCTTACATATAAATTTTTCAAAAAAATGCATTGAAAAGTCTAACTGCTAGTATTTCACAAACAGTATGGTTAGTTCATTTACGATCTGTAAGGACAAACTCTCGAACTTTTGTTATACTTACCGATTTTGCGATTATGAACAATCGTTCAGACAGTCATCGTAGTCGGCAGGAATTTTACTCACCACTCGTCAGTTAAACCGGTATAGCCCACAATCGACCTTTGGTATATTTAACTTTCCATCACCACTAGCACACAGCTGTTTGCTTAGATTCCACAACATTTTCCACATGTCTCCAGAACACTGCTTCTTGTACGTATAATAATACTCAACCATTAACAGCGCTGTAGATGACATGCCCTTCCAATATCTGACTCCTGCTAGAATATATTTTCTAAACTACCGTATATTGTCCTAAATTCGGCAGCAATACCATGGGATACTCATAGATCTTTAGTAATTAAATGACCAATGGCCAGCTTACGGCCGTATTAAACTAATTTATGCAAATTACTATGATTATACAGAATCAGACTTTGTTAGATCATGAGGACGCTATAAATTTTAAACTTGAGTTCTTTACCATTGCTTTCCGTAATCCTCAGTTAGACGGGTACGCTGTCTGTCTTTCGAATTGCTACCGTCATATGGAGGCACTAAGCTCACGTGTATCACCTTAGGTTTTACATTCAATATATAGTATTACGTCGTTAATCCTTGCCATAACTTTATATGGGACTTCACAGAATTACTGTACTTTGGCTGATAGCCTTCGTCGTCGCTGCGATCGGTATAACTACACCAAATCAATAGATTAGAAGATCTAAACTTTAACATCTATATCATATTGCACCTCCCTTGGATCAGTAGCAATCTGAATGTTGCTGCGTATCCTCAAATGTATAGGGTTCAACTCTCACCAAAACTCTCCATGTAGATATCTTCATCATTTTCCTTTTCTCTAGACCTTACTGCCGAACTCCAGATCATATAATAGCATGCCTTATGCCCGAATAATATTTTAGCCTGGGTCTCGCCTGTTGTCCCATGTACAACCGATGAATATGCCATTAAGAACAGTCTGTGACTATAAACTCCTTCATTTGATGGAATGCAATTGCAATAGAAATCGAAGAGGACTAAACAGCTCCTTCACCAATGTCTCGGCTATTCCACTATATCTACTTCCTGATTTTGTTTCTGAAAATGGATCTGCTATATTAGTGGCCATTTTTCTTATGGTTTAGCACCTTCAGCACTACTCCTTCTTGTGTTCCTTACAATTTACCGAACAGAATTGTTAGGGAACTTCTTCCGGTATTTTTTACGCCCATGTGCCCTCCTGATGGACCACCAATTGTTGCAAATTTTCGGTCACCTATTCTATGGAATTAACAATTGCATCCGTTCTTCAGTTGTATCTTCATTCTTTAGGGTACTCTCTAAAAGATCTAAAATTGCAAGGAATTCTGCTGAGCCGGTATGTTTTAACGATGTTACTAAAGGGGGTCACTTTGTTTCCTAAAGGTTTTCGATGATCGTTCTTCACATCACAGCTTCACATCGAAATCATTTACTTAGTGTTGTCTCATTTTTTTGATTTATTAACAGTAGAACGTTAGAGATATTCTCTAATTTTTTATTTCAGCTGACAGCAGGGATGCAGTAGTTCCGCACAAGGCTTTATCGACAAAGCATAATCGTTTCGATCATTCTTTGAAGCATGATGTTCATCTTCTAAGATATTCTTGGAGCAGTTCAATATATCTGGCAGATAGGTCTCTGGATTCGCAAACTGTAGTAAGTATTTCAATTATACATGATCAGTCCTCAGTAGGAAGTTTCGCACATAAAGATATCTTTAAAGGCTTCAATTCAATCTATCAATTCTTATAATTCTATTTTGGTAATATAATCACTTCATTCAAGCTTTGAAAATATTTTACCGAAATATCCATTTACTATCTGCGACAGCGTAGTGTCGCTACCGACATGACTTGCCACAGTGTCAAAGACACATTAGCCGTTCATTCTAGGATAGCTGCCTGTTTCAGCATTTCAAATGATTTCTGATAGTAATCATTCCATACACAGGGTTTCTATTCTGTCATTTCAATGCACCTAATTTTCAGGGTAATTTCAATATTTCTCACTCTAAGATACCGATGTCGTCTCTAGGACTAACCTTTCACTACGTTGTAGTAGTAAATTATGTGCACTATGAATATTTGTCAAATATCAAAACGTTCTGACTGGCAGTTTATTGTAGCCGAGCTATTTAGACAGTCATCTGTGGTTATGCTTATAAATGAAGTTATTGAACAACAATTTTGTTAAATAGAGTCTACAGTCAAAGGAATTTTTTTACAGACATGGATAAGATATTGACTAAAAGCATACTTTCATTTTCAACTGCAAAGGAATGTGCTACAGACTATAAATATGGTTGTGTGATCTTGGAAGGTAATCCTCGCAGTGGACATCGGAAGACGTAATAACAACAGAAATTATCCAAATAGTACACAATACGGTTGTACAATGTTTTCGCATCGCTAGTTGCTAGTAGCAGATCCGATGGTAGTTACTCGTTGAGTACATTTAACTTGCCAATTTTTAGTTTATCTGTTTGTAGTTAATCTATGTACAACATGAATACTTCTTACCCTTAATGTCCTGCCCAATTCATTATCTAAACAGTTTATTCGTTTCAACTGTTAATTGATACATTTACGCTATTCTTATACGATATGACTTATAGTTTTAACTACGTGTGTAATAAACGTTTTCCTACAAATGTCACTCACAGATTACTTAACTGTTATAATTTTAAAGTTGGAACATGTTTGTATAGAATTTTAATTTAAAATACTTTATAGTTTTATTAGTAAAACAATTTACAATTTTACAATGATAAAAGGACGCATTAGTATATTTTTATTTTTGGCACTCAAAATTGGTTTTTGCTTTATAAAATAAAACTAAATGGTCATAGCACGATTTACTTGTACTACGTCTGAATTAAACGCTTTTCATCTAATTTTTACGAGTTAATTCTGTCACTACTCACAAGTTTTTAATAAAGATCCGTAATATTATAGGAAATGCCTTAATTCGTTAAATTTAACAAATTTATTTCTGTAACAACACCCAATACTTCAACTGAGCCATTCGAAGTTTTAGAAACAAGTTTGGGATATGCATATTATACGCAACTGTAGAAGCACTTGTGGGACGTACACTATGGAAGGGTTTCTGTTCGTATAAAATTTTTCACATCTGTTGATAGTAATAAAGCTTTATTGGAATGCTAGATAACTTATTATAGACTAATTCTTTGCTTACACATTTAGTTATTAGCCATTAGAGCAATATTGTTGCATCGATGTAGTTTTAGCCTTGTCACAATAACTATTACTTTGATTTATTGAGAGCAAATCAACATATTACATACTTTTTTGATTTCATGTAACAAACATCTATATTTATTGTAATAATGTTTTATCGTTATATTGCCATACATTATCATTTCTGTACAAGAATATTTAGCCTTTTTACGTCACTACGTCCGTCAATCTAATTAACTCCCGTTGTCTCTTGAGTTTTGTTCATTGAACTATAAGGTGCGTATAAGTTTTAGTAGATGACAAAGTCAAATACTAAAACTTTAACGTGGCGCCCTATATCGTAAATTATCCGTCTTTTACGAACACTTCGACAGCTATGCCGACAATGGCTTATCTTTTAAGTTCACTTATATTTTAATGCGCGTACCTTGTAGCGCCACGAAGTATCATTAATTATTCTAATTATCCGTCAACAAAGCTTAAAATTATAGTTATTAAATGAATAATAAATAAATAAAGGTGTTGGTATTGATAAAAAGATAAATAGTGAAATAGAAATAAAGAAATTATGCATTAATAAGTTAATAAGTATTCATAGTAAAAATAAATTACCGATACCAAGTAGTCTTTAAGGAAATTCATTAGTGCAGAAAATTTGGTGCAAAGTCCTTCAAACTCAGAAAAGGCTAAAATTATATTGAAAGCCATTCTAATTTGTTAAGCTAGTTTTAAGAGTAGATAAGCATCAGAAATTTAAATATCTAAAAATACAAATTCTCACGTGCCGAAGTGTACAGTTCTATTGTGATAAATACACTCTAATGAAATAAAATTTAAATCTCATTAACTAAAGTTCAAACTACAGGAATAGAGCCCGAGTGTAAACAAAACACCTAAGAGGAGTTATAAAAACGGTATCAATTGCGAAAAAGTTGCCTTTATCGCAAGAACATTGCAATTTGGTCTCATTGAGAAACGATAAACAACTTGTAAGTATTTAAGAAAGTTAAAGGGATGCTTTTAAAAGTCTCTAATTAAAAATCTTTGAGACTTATTTACTTGGAAGTATTCCTGATGCGAGAAACTAAGCGCACGTCTGGCATACAGACAAATAAAAATCAGTTAAATTACGGGTAAACATATTTTGTGGGCACTGAATGTAATAATATTCTAAACACCGTAGGACATCAATAAGAAAAACTTGCAAAAATTATATAAAGTCCAGTTATCTAAGGGTTGTATAAGTTAGCGATCTTAAATACAGGAAGCTAAATTGCGCATGACTAAGTTCACGTTTCCTTTAACTATTAAAATTAAAAAGATTGCTCCGAACAGAATAACTTATGTAATTAATATAAAATAGAACTGAAAGCAGCAGTTGTAAAACATCTGGCGTTAGCCAGTGGAATAATTAGGATTCACAATAAGCACTGTAATTGATGTAATTAAAACTCAACTATAGCGCAAAATCAAAAGCTTAAGTAAGCTAGAAGAAATAAATACAAATTTTGACTTGAACTACATACGTTGCATAACAAATTTCGATAAAGATAGCGAAACGGACGATTTACCTCTATTAGAATACCATAACAAAAAAGGACGCGAATAAGAACAAAAACAGTACTAGTTAGAACTAAAACACCGCGAACCAGAACGATAACAAAAACAACACGAGCTCGATCATGAATACAGCGTAAAACAACTTCAAACTCTAAATGCATTAAACTCGGTATTGAACGAAAACGCGAAAGATATAAATGTATTCGATGCAGAAATCAGCGTAATTATCTTGTTAAAAAAGTTATAATATGATAATGAAAAGATAGACAAATACTTCAGCTATTATGATAAAGTTCTATGAACAAAAAATAGTGTTATAGACCAAAATGGGATTATTTGTTGATGATCGTACTAACGGGTAATGTGCTAAATACTACACGACAAAGATTCAAAAAAATAGCAGAACTGTGGGCAAATGAATATTTTGGGGCACAAAAAAAACTGAATCCTATAAATATTTCGCGGTACGATTAACAAATAATCTAGCAAATTAGTTAGAAGCAATTAGCATTACTAATGATGTACAAGCCGTAAAACAAGTGGTGATGTAAGAACAAATTTACAATAATGTGCCAAAGGCTGTAAAAGTGTATCTACTAGACCATATAACTAAGAATACAGAAATCTCAAGCAAATTGATACATACATATGCGCACAAGTGCAAATACGTTTGCTACGAAGCCAAACTTAAATTCCCTGTAGCTGAAAGGAAAATTGTACCAAAAAACAATAGTCGTGATAAACATCCAAACAGCGAAAAACAGAAGTGCGCCAACGCGTTCTGGAAATAACATACAAAAAACAAGCACCATTTCTAGTATAACACATCCAAAAGATGTATGATTTGTCGCCAGAAAGGATATACTTAGTTTAAATGTCCACAAAAAAGAAACGGTGCATTTAAGTAGTTTTGTAGGAATCACAGACAATGATTTAGAAAATTTTGAATTTGAGGTCACAATGGGGGGCAAGAAAGGGGAGCGTCATGTACGTTAATTCAGGAAAAACTTGTCAAACCACATCAATTTACTAGGTAAACAATATAGATGCGACAAGTGTTTTCGCCAAAAATAAGATAAATCATGATAGCAGAGGTACTTGTTAAAACTAAATATTACAATGATTCGCCAGAAGCAGCAGTGCATAAAGATTTGTCCTACGAATTAATTTTAGATTGAACTGCAAGACTTGAAATAGAACAACGTGGGCACACAATATCAGATCCGGAAACAAAAAGGGAAAGGAGTTTTTCATCAAAATAAAAAGGTAAGTGTAAATCAATCAACAAAGTGTATGAAGGTTATGTCGCACAATAGCTCCAGAAATAGATCAGTTAGAAAATCTAGATACATAGCAACTATTCGAAAAACCTAATAAGGTAAACGAAACATGAGTCGAACTAATAAAAGGGAACGAATCAGAAACAAGCGAAATCAAAACCAAATCGCATAGAGAAATAAGTTGAAGCGATGTAATAAAGCACAAACGTACCTCCATAAAACTGACGGATTTTTGCTCCGTCTTCGCTTAAATAAAACAAAGAATTTGGAAGCTCACAAATAGTTGTTCCTAAATGTTTAACGTTTAAAATCTTAAAACAATTATATGAATTTGTACTTCGCAGAACGCGGAAATGTATGCAAAGTATTTTATGATTTTATTAATAACCTATCATGCGCAAAATGATTAAAGATTATTGTGATACTTGTCTATAAAAGTTCGGAGGCTCGAAGGGACTCTAGAGAGGATTTATGGTGAAAATACGTTAGTTCCAGAATTGTGTTCTAAATTATTAATGGATGTAACGGGTCCGCTAAAAACAACAAGAAAATGAAATAAATACATTCCCATAATTTTAAATGGGCGCATCAGGTACTGGATAGAAATTACGATATTAAATCCACGCGTAGAGGCAAGTTTTTTCACATCTCATAGAATGTTATCGCAAATTCATATGGGCACGTGAAATACAGGTAGATTTACGACCAAATTTGAGATTTGATATAATGAAGTTATTATACCTTTATTGCCGTAATCACACATCCGAACCCAAAATGACAACTCCGATATTTATGTTTTCCTACGCACAACTTCTTCCTAGAAAAAGTACATAGTTTATATAAAACAAAAATGAATTATTGATTCATAAATACAGTGACGGATGAAATTTATCAATCAAACTCCAGATTTTATATGAAGTGCTATGTAGTAACTCTAAATCAGATTTACGCACGGGTGAACTAATGTTTAAATTTAAAGATTTTGTCATTGAAGAAATAGATGTCGAATTACATAATAATGATAGATATCTGAGAAAACAAAATAGACAACTTATGCAAAACCACCATCGCATAGAGCAATCCCATTGATTTACTTCAATATATGCTCTCCAAAGCACCCTTCAACAATTAATTGGAGATGGAGATATAATTTCTGTTAATGGACATGTGCTTTATCTAATGTATATTATCTGTATAATAAATATATGATGATGTAATAATCGTTTAGCAAATTGATGTTTTAATTAAAATGTAATTATTTTAACATTTGTCAATGAAATAGGTTTATTACGGAAAACTTGTAAATATAAGTGTAGAGAAATATAAAATTAAAATAAGATACATACATATTTTTCTCCAGTTACGATATAAAATAAGTATAGGATAAAATAACTGGATCGCCTAAATTAATCAATTAAGATCTATCCAAAATTAACATTTAAATTACCCAACTTGTTACATATTATACATAAACCTATTTATGCTTTAACTTTCCTAGATTTACATGAACCTTTGTCTAAGAATGATGATGCACACATGCTCTTTCTCTTTACACAGATTTTTGATGGCATGGTTCATAGCTATGTTAGCATGTTATTTTAAACAGTATTGTACATGAATACACTAATTTCTTTAATTTATGTTAAACACTTAATCACTTTCAGATGAAATATAAATATCCTGAGGGAGTTTTCGTTTTAGACGCGTATGAATATATTTTGCTCCTAAATTATATTGTTTATTTACCGGACTAACAGATAATTTTTTTAATATAACGTTTTCATAGATGTTTTATGAAGTCAGCGATATAAGGAATACCCAATTCGCGATAAATTTGAGTATTTCTGACGTACCAAGGTGCTCTTAAAACTATCCTGAGAACTTTTGTTTTGAAAGGTTTGTAACTTCTTTAGTTGCGTTGCACTGGCATTGCTCCATATTGGATAACCGTATGTATAGACGGGACTTTCAAGTATTTGATAAAGTAAGGTACCACATTCGATTTTTAGCGACAACCTTTTATTGATCAATAGATGCAACTGCATTAGTCGTGAATGTGCCTCGTTTAATTTTCGATTAATGTGATAACCCTATTTAAGTGTTTTATCAATATATAGATCAAGATATTTTACTGCACTGTCTTCATTGTTCCCTTTTATTACGTGATTTTTTAACGTAATGTTCTGCGAATTGAGTGTTCTACGTAGTGTGAAGATTTGTGATTCGCCTTTGTTAGGATTTAATTGCAAATACTATTTAGAAAACCACTTCATGATAATATCTGTGCTTCGTTGATGGTTGTTAATTGCTTCATGTAAGTTATAATTTTGAACAGCTATTACAGTATCATCTGCGAACATTGCCAACAGCGCGTTAGTTTCAGGAATATCATGAACAAAAATCTTAAATAAAATTGGCTCAAGTATTGATTCTTGAGGCACTCCAGCTTTAATGGGTTTGGCCTCAGAAACTTCTGAATTAATAACTATAGAGGAAGTACAGTTGGTTAGAAAATATCTAATTATGTATAATGAATAAGGAGGCGTACTGATATTCTATTCTTGAATTTATGAAGCAGTCCCTTTATCCAAACACGTTCAAATGTCTGCTGTAAGTCCAGAAAGACGGCAACTGTGTATTATTTTTGTTCAAATCCTCCTTTCTATTAATTCAGTAATTCGACCTAGCTGATGGATTGTAGAATAACCGTTACGGAATACAAATTGGAATTGGGCATAACATTGTTTTCCCTCGCATAATCAAGGAGACGGCTGTATATTACTTTTTCAAATACCTTGGAAATTGTAGGTAATTAACTAATAGGTCGGTATGGATCCCATCCCCGTCTGATATCTGACAAACATGATAACATCTAACACTTGACACTTGTTAGATCTAATATATAATATTACGAGTTTACCAATGTTTATTACATAATACTTTAGGAAATTGAGGCAGTTAAAGAAGTAAATAAGCTAACATAATCACCATCAAAGTAGGATATGATACATGCTGCAGTATGATGTAGCATGGAGTAGCGAGCGACAATCGCTAATTAAGGAAAGAATGAATAGGTACTAGCTATTTTATTTAATATATTTCCTATAGTTTTCCAAACATTCTGTTTAGTTTTGGCATTACTATAATTAGCATAATCTACATCATAAATAATTGATTATCTAGACATAAAATCGATTAATTTCTCCTCTTCAGCGTCTGAAAAACTCATTTCAGCTTAAAACGTATAAGTTATCATTGCGCAGTCAGCGACATTACCGTTTCAGTTTATTTAAAATAGAATTCTTTAAATTCATAAATAAAGAAAATCTCGTGACAAACCTGACAGTTTATATTAAAAGATTTAACATAATAAGAAATCTGCCATTGATATCTGCGATTGAGATCTACTTATCTACCCATCGAAAAGTAATCGCTATAGAAATCTTTCATTTACAAGGATTAATTTATATAATACGTCTAATAAACATGCCCTTTGAATGCTCGACAATTTATTTTTATTTTATTCTATAAATTTATTCACACCTCATACATCTAATTTTGTTTAAACTTAAAATATTCCTAGATAAGATGTAATGAAACGGAGTTAATACAAATACAATTATCGTGAACAGATATACATTGAAGTTCATATTTAGCGTATACATTATGCATACACTAATTTGTACAGATGATCAGGATAAAATATTGAAGCCCACACATCAAACCGGTCTTACACGACTATTTATCGCATAAAAGTTGTTTAAGAAATAAATTATTCTTACGTGCGGACAGCTATATATTTACAACACCTGGCAATATATTAAATAGTATCTAATAGACCTGACATCTATCATAATCTAATAAAGACAAAATATAACCCAAACACCTGATAGTATATTAAATAGCATCTAATAGACCTGACACCTAACACAATCATATAAAGATAAAATATAATTCCATACGACCTAACCAATGATACGGACAGATCTGACCGAAATTAATCAACATGCGTTTTGCAAATAGTTGAAAATGCATTATCACATTCACCTTCAATCAGGTAAACTTTTGAATGCAACATCAAAAATGCCTTATCTGCTTCATTTATTAGATGATGATTGTAATTTCTTCTTGTAGATATCAGTTAAATTTACACATGTTAATAATTTAACACCTTATACACCATCACAATATGCGATCGATAACACTATGGCATACAACTTGTATTTGAAAATTTAAACGTTTAAGCTATTAAACATTTATACATTTTTAAAATACCACGCACCAAGAATAAATGCCTGCAGTGATACTTTCACCAAAAAGGTACATTTTGAGAATATGTAAAGTTATTGAATTGAATGAATGAGATTTTATAAATCATTTTATATGCTTTAGAAGATAATTCTTACGTTGATTTAATGTCTGAATATATAATGAAAATAGTTGAATTATGTGCTATGAGCTATCGTAGATTAAACAACGATAATTAATGTAAACCTAAAATTTCTTAAATAACCTAATGAAGATATAATTAATGAACGCTATTCCGCTGATGTCTAAATCCATTACATCACATTCTATACTCGCGAGCTGTGACGTCATTAGTTTAGTTTACTGAAATTAATTAATTAAATATTTGAAAATTGTCGCGATAAATTTTATTAGAGCACCGATTTTTTACTTTCTCTTACATATACGAAATATAATATAGAGAAAGTCATGTTTTAGGTCAAACTTTTCGATGTACAGTTTTTATCGGAAATACACGTTTTCAGGTCCCCTAAGTCCGAAAATCATGTTTTTAGAAATTGGTCCGTATGTGTGTAAATGTATGTGTGTATGTGTGTGCGTGCGTGCGTACTTGCGTGCGTGCGTGTGTGCGTGCGTGCGTGTGTGTGTATGTGTATATGTGAACGTATGTAGTTAAGATATCTTGAAAACCAAACGCCGTAGAAAAGTAAAATTTTATATATAAGTTTGCACTTCCGTGTAAGAATTTTGTTAAAATCGAATGACCGGAAGATCCACTTTTCGGTTATTTGCAATTTCTTCAAAAACGACTCTAATGATTTTTTTAAACTCGCCACGTTTCTAACGGCTGTAATGCTATATTACATGAACTAATTGGTTTCTCTGAGAAAATTCGTTGAAGTGAGTTATTGAGAAAAATCTCTAGAGTTAAGCAAAGTTTTGTCTGG
>JAHWXV010811347.1:0-15372 GCA_024586415.1 Phrixothrix hirtus
TATATATATATATATATATATATATATATATATATATATACCGTGTGTTTCCAAATAAATGTCAAATGTTACAAGAATTTCAAACGCGCTTACAGCTTCACAAAGTGTTAAGAATTCCTTCTTTAAAGAAACAGGTTATGGGGTATAAAAATAGAACAAATGAGTATATTTATCAGAATGAGATATTTCTTTTTCTGAAACCATCTCAGAGCAACCTCGTATTTATCATTCTATGCAATATAGTGAAAAAGAGAGTATGCAATCACAAACGTAATTAGTCATCGATTACCAAAGTAGAATCCAGTTTTCGTGGTTCTTAACACAATTAATCATTATTTTCTATAAAATTTAATATATTGAATTACATATGTACGTAGAAATCAACAAAGAATGAGGACAAAAATTATTTTATTCATATATGCCGAACTTCATTTTCATTTATTTAAAATTTGAATTATTAATGATAAAAAATACCCAAATTATTCTATTAAAAATAATTTTATTTTAATTTATTCAAAAATTCTGTTACACCCCAAACCTATCTCTTTTACAATTTAATTTACATTGAATAAATTTAATTATTTTGTATATGTGTAATAAAAAGTTTGTTTATTGTACTATCTTCACGAAAATTTGCTTTAATTAACGTGAAAACTTAAACATAAACACAAAGTAAGATTAACTTTTAACTTGTTTTAAAATAAATTTATGGTTCCCTTCACATTTCTCTAGTAACTCGGCATACTACGATAATACGTGTACGTTGTATATAAGAGGACGACTGCAATGTTGCGTAATCACTGTAGGTGAATTAGAGGTTTCATTGTTACAATAGCGTAGCCGCCGCATAACTGTGAATTAAGCTTCACTGTAAAGATGAAATTTAAAGTAAATCAATATATGCCAACTCCATTATTTTGAAATTCAGGTTTTGAACAACTTTCTCATTAGAATTTATTTTGTACGTGTCATCCCTTTTTAATATAATTATTGACCTTGTAGAGGATATGTATTTATCAAAATAAACAGTCTTTGATAATTAACAAGTTTTGAAATTTTTTATTGTTGGATTTCACCTCATTCCACGCTTCGAGGGTTAATTGATATTTGTACGTACGTTTAATGTTGTTTATTTACTTTATTTCACTGCAGACCTGTTTATATATGTATCGAATGTGAACAGTTACTGGAATGTAGGTTAAAACAATGCTAATGGCTTTTATAGCTTAAGTAGATAAGAAAGATCAACATTTAAATATTCGTGTTTATATTCTTTGGTGATAATTAGCATGGGAGGGTTTCAAATTCCTATTCTAAAAGTAATTCTACCTTTTTAAATAGTTTTGGGTGAATCACAATAAAATTTGTTACAAAATAATTTTAATTGCCATGCGAAACTATATCTAGATATTTTTTGCTATGTCTTTATAAAACTGCTGAATAAATTATAAAACTATTATTTTACTATTCCATGCAAAAGCGATTTTCCAAGGTGTAATACAAGATTTTTAGAAACGCCCTATTCCGTTGGTAAAGTATACCAGGTGGTCCAAAACTCAGTTTACTGATTGTTAATTAAAATTAAAAACTATATATTATTTTAAAAATGATGGCCCTTGTGTGCGATGCAAGCTTTAGCAAGATCAAAAAGTCGGTTTATCAATACAATTTTGTTATAATGTTTCAATGTCCCTATTGCAAAATGTTTATTACACAACAACGCGTATTTTTGTTGCAATCATTGCATCACTGATGATTATGAACAAGTTGTTTCAGATTTTAAAAAAGTTTGGAAATGTTGTTGTTTCAACAAGGCAGTATCTCTGGAAATTTTGGAAAGATTTGAAGAGTAAGGAAGTGTTAGAATAACCCAAAGTCTGGTTGTCTAAAACGTTGTCGTTGAAAACTCACATCAGAGCCAAAAAAAAAAGGATCCCTAGAATTGGACATTTCTCGGTCAAAACAATCTATTAATATCGATTACTTAAAGTTATTCATTAAGATGCTTTTGAAGATATTGATAATAACAAAGGATTAATTCGACGCATTGTGGATCTTTGAGGATAATTGCAAATCTTGCATCGAACGCGAATTATCGCTAGTATTTGTGCACATTTTTACAATAGTAAATGATTTTTTCATAAATTTGATGTTTGCCATTTTAAATGAAAATCAGTAAATTAATTTTTGGGCCACCCTGTACATGGTGTAAAAGTAAAATTGTGTTACGATTTTTTAAAGCTAGTTTATCGAAAAATTTTTTGTTAGCACTCATATGTAATTGAATGCGTACAGGTTATAAACAAAGGTTGTGGATCATCTATCAAATATACCAAATGAAGGTTCAAAAGCTGACTTATTATGAAAGTGTGACAGAATAAATAGCACTTTTCGCCGTCAAAATGTCTACCACAAGTTCTTCCGGTACTAAGGGCTGCTACATATTACTTTAGGTAACTTTTCGGGAAACTGAATGGGTTCCAACATTCCTGTGGACAAAACTGGGACCTACGCTTTGCGCATCCGACGTGACTTTTAACGGACTTCTCATTTCAAAAAAAGCGCTTTAATAACTAACTTAAGAATACTGCATACAACTTACCTTGCCCGCTATATATTTTTTAAAAAATTGAAACCGGAATTCACATTCACGGGTGACTTGAATTAATCATATGATGTTTCAAAAGTTAGCATGGGAAACCAAAAAGGGACACAGTATCAATTAAACTCCACCAAAATTGAAATTTTGGAACCTAGATGTATTTTTAAACACCCTTTTAGGGCTATAATTCAATGAATTCAAGAATTTCTAGGCAGAACGGCAGTAGTTGTGCAACCTCTGGGTGGGAATACATGATATTAATAATTCTTTTTATTAAGAAAACATTTTATTTATTTTGTTTTGTGAGTAAGAACTACACTAAAAGTACCTCATATAACACAAAAATCGCGATCACAAAAATTGATACAGTTACGCGCGTTTTAATGTTATCTATAATTAAGTTCAAAACAACAATTTAAAAGACTTTAAAAATCGCGAAGTGCGGGCAAGATTAATAATTAAAATAATTAATTATATATAAATGTTTGTAAGTCCAGTAGCTTGCCTAATTAGCATTCTATTGTATTTGTAGAAAATAAGGTCATTTTATATATTACATATTATTGCACCACTTTTAAATATTATTGGGCAAGGTCTCGCAAGTTCAATTATAACAAATTATCGTGAAGTGATAGAACGAAATAGCAAATGAATCTACATTTGTGGAATAAAGACACCGCTTCCTTGAATTAGTATAAATAAAGCTATTCTAGAAGGTTTTAAATACTTTGATTTCGACTATGGAATCGAAGACAAATTGCATTCTCGTCGCGAGGTGCATATAATAAATGAACTCTCGATTTAAGTTATATGACCGAGCCTACAAACCCGGTTTGCGCTTAGAAAGTTGTAAATGTTAACGTCTTCATCGTTCATGTCTCGTTGCTAGGGCGACGAGCGCCATCACTGCAGAACGTTCATGATCCTCCAGTTATACTGTTGTTTGGGTCATAGGTAACTAGGGTATCTTGAAGCCTTCAGCCAAGGGCCATCGTGAATCACAGCGGCAGTTGCTGGGCGATTGGGAATATAATTCTGACGGACACGCCCCATCCGGACTCGGGTACGCAATTTTTGGTTGCCCGTGCCATAAGAGATAGCTTCCCCGATTCACTTGAACTGCAAAGGAAAAGTATCAGGAATACATAAATCATTAGTTCTTTTGCAAACCGCCTCGTTCCGTTTATTAGAAAAATCCTAAAAGTGTTCCGCATTTGTTTAAGGCCCCTAGAAATTAATTACCGTTGATAACATGCTTCCTCACGAGAAGTGCTAATTAATTTCATTGACGATAAAATCAGTTACGTCATGCGACCGTAATTCAAATTAATATAATTAAGACTGACTGATCGTCATCCGTAATAATAAAGTAAATTTGTTAATTAAACTTAGCATTACAAAGTCCGATAGTAGTTGTTCTCACTGTAAATGCAAACAACGATTAAATAATCATTCCGTTTCATGAATTTCACTTTGTATATATTTATTTTAGAACTAGACGCATAGATGATACTCTGTAATTATTCAGTTCTCTTATGATTACTCTGTACATATTTTGATCCTGTAAATAGCCATTTATTTTATTAGAACAATATATGAATTTAGGTAGATACGACCGATAAATCCTGAATGAACCCACCCGTCACGACGATCCGCTGGATAAGCAAAATATAAATAATTTTATCCTACGACGTAAATAAACAAATCCATAACGTCACAGGCCCATCAAAAAGAACAAACACGTTTGAAAACATAATGGTTATTACCATAGACATATCTGGATGAAACCGTTTTTGTGTTTCATGGTAGCTTTCCTCCAACATACTTGATCGCACACACATATGCTTACAATTCCCACTCAAATGTCAGCACACGACTGTGTGCTGTTATTGAATTCTTAACCGCAAAAAAGGTCTAATTGAGATTCACGGACTAATGCAAGCCGTTTATAGTGTTGATGAGAATACGATAAGGTGCTATATAGGCAGTTCAAAGATGGGGTTAAGCAGGTTTGTGTAAAAAATTGTGAAGTGGAAAGTCCATGACTGCAAGCGATTAGCTGTATCAAGACGTGTTGAAGAAGTAATTCGCAAAATCGTCGCGTCGAACAAAATTAAATTTCTACTGAATTATTTACGTGACGTCTATAGTAATTTTAGTATTGTATGTTTAGTTGCCTAAAGTTTTATTCTCAGACAATGTTCATGGCACTGTGTAAAGTATGTGAAAATATGATATTCAAAAATTCTTCAAGTACTTCAAAATCAAGTGACCCGATATTCATAGTGCTAATGAACGTATAATAAAGTATTTATTGCAGTTGAGTACGTGCCATAAATTCTTAACCAACCAAGAAGGAGGGAAACAAATTTTTCAACACAAAACGCTTTTATATAGTTTAATTAATAACTGCCTCCAAAATATATTCTTCTAGTTTGTTATCGAAATGCTGCCAAGAGTTGCTTTTCTGTTTTAATTTCAATTCGCGCATCCATAACGGTTCTTGCGCTCGTATCAATTTAGTGCCTCCCGCAACGCGAAGGATAGCAGTCGCGCGTCCCGCGGGCTCTTATCGTTGGCGAGTTATCGAGCATTCGATCGCCTGGGAGGCGATCATTGGTATTAATGAAATATTTTTTTATATATAATAAGGTATTTTTTTGGTTTACTTGTTTTTTATTTTGGCATTTTCTTCTAAATTATTATACATTTTGGTAACAATATTAACACTTTATTTATAGATGAACATGAAAGACAGTCAAATAGAAGATTTGTTGTTAGATTGCGATTCTGGTAGTGAAATCTTAGATCATTTAGAAATTGAAGACTACGATTCTGATGTCAGTGTTGCTGATCCTACATTCCTTCTTCCAAACCAGCAAGAAAATGAATTATCATGCATTACTATGCTCGTTCCTGATTTAAACAATGAAGACCTAAAATTGCAAGATCCGTCTACCCGCAATGTGCCCAGCCCATCAGCTTTTTCGCAACCTATTTCTCTAGCTGCAAAAATGGCAACAGAATCTTTCATTTTTTTCTTTCCCTTCCGCATCTTCTGTCAGAGGTAGAAACAATTACATATGGGCAATCAAGAGCTCTAATAGATCAAGGTAAAATAGAACTGCCTCAAGAAACGTAGTTCATATTACTCCCGAACGAAAAAAGATGGAAGGGATGTAATAAAACCTTTGGAATGCTTTCAAAAGTATTTTGCGTCAACCATCTTAGATGAGATACTTTTACGTACGAATGAAGACATTTCACTCAAAGCCTGCAAATATAAACATCAATGTTTAACTATATCACAGACAAGAATAGAAGAGCTTCATGCTCTTCTTGGTCTAATCATATCTAGTGGTGCTATGGGCAATAAGGATTTACCAACTAAGGAACTTTTTGATCCTACATTTTGTGGATCGAACTATATTGCTATGATGAGTTTAGAACGCTTCGAATTCTTATTGCGTTATCTTCATTTTGATGATCGTAACATCCGTGAAGTCAGAAGACAAAGTGATAAGTTTGCGCCAATTAGAAGTATTTGGGAGATGTCGAGATCTTTATAAACCAGGTTCTTATGTCACTATAGACGAACAGTTACTTGGGTTTAGAGGAAGATGCCCTTTTTGGATGTACATCCTCAACAAGCCAGCGAAGAATGGATTAAAGATAATATTAGTTTCTGGTGTTAATAGCAAATATATGCTCGATGGTTGTCCATACCTAAGAAAAAACAGTGAAGTCCCTTCCGAACCTCTTGGTAGTTATACATGGCAGTAATCGTAAAACTGCTGCAGATAACTGGTTCAGGTCTGTGCCTTTGGCCGAACAACCTCTTGCTGAACCATATAAGCTGACTTTTCTACGAACTATCAAAGCGAACAAAAAAGAAATAACAACTGAATTCAAACATAATTCTTCCCGTCGCGTGGGAATGTCAATGTTCGCCTTTCGCGACAAATCGACACCTGTAAGTTACAATCCAAAGCCTCAGAAAACCATTATTCTCATATCTACGATGCACAAATCATTTGTTGATCCTGTATCGAAAAAGCCAGTAATTATTACATTTTATAATCAGACGAAAGGCTCTGTTGATATATTTGACCAAATGTGTCGCCATTTCACTTGCAGCCGCAAAACTAGACGTTGGCCATTTTGTATATTTTTTGGAATAATAAATATGACTGTACTGAACAGCTACATATTATATGTTGCCAACTCTAACAAACGTGGAGATAAAACAATGAGTAGAAGACACTTAGCGATGATTTGTGTCGTCCGTGGTGCGTTATACGTGGCAAAGAAAGACCAAAAATGAGAGAAACTATAGAGGACGTTTTAGATAGTGAAAATATACAGAATTTTGATGAATTTTCCACAAAAAAAGGCAAGAGAAGAATGTGTAACTGGTTGTGATAAAAAATAAGAAGATTGATTTTGAACTTATGTGCCATAAAAATTGTGATTATTAGAATAATATTTTTGTTGTAATTTCAAAGCATACTTATAATTCTATAGGGTTGTTATTTTTTTGTATAATTACTTAATTTTTTATTTTTTTAAATTTTGATACAAAATGTCTATGTCGCATAAAGTGAGTGAGAGTACTGTTAAGTTTAAGGCTCAATTTAAAAGACTTCATTTTATTTTACTTTTTTTAATAACAGATTTAGGAAAAGCAGAGGTTGACCTATTATGTTAAAAGAAATTTGATAATTTATAAAAAAAATTAGAATAAATTTTCTTCTTTTCTAAAAAGTAGCCTCCTAAGCGATCATTATTAATAAGCAGTATATAAATTAGATTAGTATTCTAGGGTTAAATTCAGTATCATTAGAAAACTGCTTTCCATGTAGTAATTTTCTAACGTTTGAGAATAGGAGATAGTTACTGAAGGAATATGGTGGATGGTCGATTTAATGGGAGCCACAGAAGTTTGTCTAACGTTGTTTCTCAATAATTGATTCGTGTGGCTTGTAAAGTGATGAAGCGCAATATTGATATTTAAAATCTATTAATAGAATTTTTTCCAATCCCATAATGTTGCCGGTATGATCTTTTCAGCCGAAGGAGACACTTTTTCCAGTTTATGCTATTCAGTCGCATTCCTTTTGAATAGAGGATCATAGCAAAGAACCCTAGTATGATTATCTCTTACAATTATCTGCAGAAACTCATTCTCATTTGGTTAATATATCTTTTAAAATTCTAGATCACATTCGACATGGTGTTGTATTAACACAATTGAAAGGCGTGTCAGTTACCTTGGCAGTTTCAGTATTATCTTATCCAACATTGAAATCTGTTACTCCATCTAGAGAGTTCCCGTGCCTCTTTAGGTAAGAATGTCCTTAGCAGCTTGCATTAATCCTGATACACATGTTCCAATGTCATCATCGCTCTTATCTACATCCAACTTAACTGTCTAGCTAGGCTGACCTTCGTTTATCCGCTGCTACCTTATACGTACCGTAAATTGTTTTAGCACGCAACACGTCGCTAATTATTTAACAAGCCGAAATGTTTCTATAAAAGTTTAACCCTGCCATTATGTCATTCAATAAATTATAAATAATAATTTGCGCAAAGGTTGAATCTAATATTCTATTTTAATGTGTTTAGTAATTAATTTAAGGCGTTTGAAATTAAAATCAAAATGTGACAAGCATAATTAATGTTAAACTATATTACCTATTTATGTTATATTCTGTTAAATGTTTCCATCATATTACCTATTACCTATTCATATTCAATACCTAGATGAGTTCATGCAATACGATTTAAGTGCTTATCATACTGTCTTAGTAAGCGCTGAATCATATGAAAACGTCAATGTATGGAATATATAATCCAAAATTTCAAAATCTAAATCGCAATAAAATTTTTACTTTCATTGAATCTACATATTAGAATAGATTTTGCATTACCACATAAAAGGCACACGTAGTTCTGATATAGTTTTGGAAAAACAACGCACCAGTACTTTATTGTAAATTTTATAAGGATAAGTTTAATTTAAAACGAAGTTTTAATATAATTAAAATATTATGTGAAGGTTTTTAATATATAATTTACATTTTGATAGCTGATTGTATCTGTATAGGCAACATTTTAAAAGTCCTCAGCGTACACAACCACAGTTCACTAAAACATTCGAAATTAATGGCTGAATGTTTGATTTACGAACATGTATGTTAAACTTTAGATCCGATAGATTGATGAGCTTCGCTCTTGTATTCACCCAAGTGAATAGAGAAGTTGGTAACATCAATAATTCGAGGTAGATTAGTTAAACTTACACCTAGCTAATAGTTTGCTCTGAAACTTGAAATTTTCTATAAAGTTTTGGTCATTATGAGAAGAAAGGCGTGAGAAATCATTTGGAAAACTTTAGCGTGTTATTGATTTGTTTTCGTTTATACGGTATTAAATATATTTAAGTCGAAGTATGATGATAAAGCACCAAAAATAGGAACTTCTACAAGGGTAAATTCTACAATTCAAAATATTTTACTTTTAATACATCCTGTTTACTCATCGATCAAATCGAATGGTCACTTCGTAATGAAAGGAATATCATATAACATAGGTGGACGTCTTAGATTGATTGAAGGCCAGGCAGGAAAATAACGTTGTGATCCGTCGCTGATGTTATATTTAACAAACTTTGATATTAGTTTAAGGGAATTTTATTTAAAGTTAATATAAACTCTAATTTTCCATACCTTTGAATTCGTGGTACATAGAAACTTGTACATTTTGTTTGTTATTTCCCACAAGAATAATAATAGGGCTGATATTTATACAAGAACGGAATTTAATCAAAAATTTTTACTTTTGCCGAATTTATTACAAACAGGTCAGGGCAACCGTTCGGTATTTCAATATTAAGTAATAAACCCTTTCTAGTTAAATCGTAACCTTACAGATGGTCCTAACCCAATAAACTAACGCTAACTGAAGATTATGGTATTCTTAATTGGTTTCCAAGGACGCTATTAAAAGCTAACTATATTCAATAATGAAGATCTCGCTTCTGATTTCATTCATTAAACAAAAACTAAGCGAACAATTCTCTTCTACAATTCACTCTATCTAAATAGAATGATTCATTTATCTTGAACAGATTTAATCCCTCAAGAATAAGGCATTCCGATAATCTGTTCTATATTAACAGAGAAAGTTTCATTAAAGCATTGATATATTGATAAAAGGAAAAGCGGAGATTGAGAATTTACATTATGTCCCAATATTGAAGTTAAAAATCGCCTGTTGGAATTACAGGGAAAACAATTTCCTATACATACAAACTATTCCCTTATTTCCAAGTTTAACCGAGTACAATTAGATGAAACAAGCGACTACTTCAAAGTTTCTGATTAAAGTAAACCTGCATTTAACCGATCCCTAACAATACGTTCGTTTTAATTTGTAGAAACAATAGACAATAATGAATACAATTTACAAGCATAAACTTGTTAATTTAGAAGCACAGGCTTTCTAATTTAATAAATTTAGTTGTTTATAGCAATTTGGGTTAAATAGTAGACCAAAAATTTATTAACAAAATCCAAAACCTGCATTATTGAAAAAAATGTTCTTTAACCGAACATGTATGGCAACTTCCCTAAAAGCGACACTAAAATAAGGATACTTAGGCCACTTAGGACGCCGTAAAAAATATAAAAATATTGATTCAATTTATCACGGCCATTCTAAAAACCACGTTTTAAACTTGAGAACGAACACGAATCAGTCTGTTGCTAAAATTGATTCAAGCTTTTGCATTACAACGTGTTTCAATTAAATTTTTTATTGTTGGGCGCTTAAAGAAATATTTTTCTACGTAAACGCCAATGTTAATAATTCAAAATTTCGATATCTACTAAGATGAGGGTGTCTGAAGTTCCTGGTAAATTGACAAAATTTATTATGAGTAAAATAACTGTAACGGCTTTAATCCAAAATTCATTGCTGGAATTTTAAGAATTGTTATTAAATTCCTTCCGTATCTCATTTCCAGTTGTTCCACTATATAACATCAGCAAACAGCTAGGGAAGCCTAAAATTTACCAAACTATTGGAGTCAAACAGTTTTCTTCAATCGTGACTAGAACCCAAATTTACAAATATTATCAATGACCAAAATTTTCTAATATTGAAATAATTAATATTGCTACTCCTAATAGCAGGTTTGTAAGCATTCCGTATTAAGCTACATCAATAACCTATGGAGTTGAAACAATAACCAAGGAAATGTCAGTTAACGTGCCTTGAAAGATCGATGAGGCGTGTATTTAGTAATAAACAACACACTGATAATTACTCAAATCAAAAAATAGTCAACGCCAGCTAAGCTATTTTCTTGATTTTACCGTAATTAATAAATTAATAACGCCTATAAACTTGCTCAAGCTTACCGTTTCGATTTGTTTAATCGTTAATTGTATTTGATCGCAAATTTCATTAAAAACCAATGTTGTGTCTTTGAATATTTGCAAAATCCATATTTAAATTACAAACTTGTTTAAATTATACGTCGCATATGCTGATAAATTAGCATATTGATCGATTTGTAAGCGCCTTGGGCAAAGAAATTCTAGCCTCAGATTTTAATACTTAGACGGAACGAACATATTTAAAAATTTGCGACGCAAGTCGCAATTGAAACAGTATTAAGCATCGTTCTTAATTCAAATAATACTTTATGTTTAGTACTCGTGTTTATACATGATGATTAATCAATTTCATGTCCCACGTGTTTGTTTTTAGCAACGATTTGTATACTGAATATTTCATTATTTGGTTTTGCTTCCTCTAACTTGCCGTTGGAAATCGAGTGATATAATTGACATCTTGTGATTTTGACCACGACAAAAAAATAGCTTAGAAAAATTTACTACGTATTTAACCATCTTCAACCGCTCTATAATACCTTTTGAATTTATGTATGAGCTCCGAAATTAATTCCAGGCTGCATAATATAAAGAATATAAAAACTTCGTTTACTTCTGTTATCACAAAAACACAATAATTTATCAATAGTACAGATTTGGAATTCCTTGGGGTTTTTCAAATTAGAAAATCACTCGGTTGAAATTCATCTACTTAATTATATACCGTTATAAACTGGTTTAATAAATCAATTTTAACTTTTTCTAAATTTACATTATTCGAAGATGTTTCTGTTCATTTAATTCGATTTACTTAACATAATTATTTATTTTACAAATTAAAGTTTAATTAATTTACAATTGTTTATTAATTTGATTTACAGAACCGTAATGCGATTTTAGTATTAGATTTTAGGTGTGAAGGCTTATATATTTGTTACTACGTAATAACTTGGATTTCAATACAATTTGAATATTAGTAATGATGTCGTTACTAAATGATTTTACCTTCGATTATCCTTATTCATTTTGACTGTTTTTGTACAAAATTTGGTTGCCTTATATTACATTTTGTAAATTCTTGTTATAATAATTTAGTCTCGCCGAATTTAAAATATTACTAACTTTGTTTTATACACTGGCAAAACAAATTAACGCATCACTTGCGATGTATTAGATACCAATGAAACGATTTACGAGTATAATTTCAAGAATAATTTTGCTATCGATAAAGCTTGTCAGATACTGTGTTTGCATACGTTTTTGTTGCCACGGATTTTATCAATAAATAAAAGAATTTATTTGGTCAGTACTTTGACGATAATTTCTTCTGGCCTTTCTTTCGTATCATTTTTGGGCAAACGTACGACATTGTGAAACTTGGATGACAATATACACCATAGTCATAATTTAAGTGCTGAAAAAGCGGGGCGTAACTCTCGTAGAAGATTATTGTAGTCAGTGTTATATCGATAATATCAAAGGTTTTGGCTCAGTACCAGGAAACTTATGAGTACTTAAAAAGACCAGGGCAAAGCAAAAAACGAGCCACAATTTCTGTCCTATTTGTTGTTGCAAATATTAAGCGACCAGTTCATTACGGCACTTCAGCGTATTCAAAGAGACCCTCAATGTCCTTATGAGCTCTGTTATTATAAGAAAGCATTTACAGGGTTTTAATTTAGAGCCTAGAAAACCTTAATTGGCTGCAGAACATTGCAGACCTATATTAACATTTGCTCAAGAAAACGTCAACTGGTTGGACGCTGATTGGGTTAACACTTTGTTTAATGACGAATTGAGAGTTTTCCTATTAGCAGTGATGGACGAATGCGTGTGTATAGATATTCAGGTGTGCTGAAGATAACGTTGCTTAAAATAATGCCTTTTGCAGGAAATGGATTCATTTTTATGCACGATAACACGAAACTACACAGCTCCTTTCTTAAGTAGATATGCTACAATGTTATGGACCAGCTAAGAGCCTGCTTTTAACCCAAATGAATACTTGTGGGACATGATGACCACATGGCTTCGGGCACTTCCACAGGAGCTTGAACAGCAATTACAAGAAATTTGTTAAAATATTGATCAGGATGAAATTTGATCGTTAATCTTGGGTACGAATCGTCGCTGTAGGGGAAGGGGAGGAAATATCGAATATTGAGTTTTTAAATCACAATGTTTTTTTTGTTATTTTTTTTTGCTGTATTTTTTCTTTTCTTATTTTAGCGTTCTAATTGCTTAATCTAATTTTTTACATAGGTACTTTTTATTTTCTCTTACGCTATATAAAATATAGCTAAAAGGATCTGTACTCGGGCAAAATTTTCGATGTCGAAATTTTAGTGGAAATACACGTTTTAGGGTTCGCAAGACATGTTTTTAAAAATTGGTCCGTGTGTGTATGTGCGCGCATGTGCGAGCGTGCACGGGTGTGCATCTGCACGTGTGCTGATGTACGGGTGTGGTGTGGTGTACTTATGCGAGTGTGGGTGCGCGTGCGCGTACGCGTGCAGATGTGTGTGCGACTGTGAACAGAATATCTCGAAAATGAAAAGTGGTGGAAAATTACATTTATATTCAAGCGATCTTGACACGCAACCGCATCAATTTAATTAAAATGGGATAACCGGAATTGCCACTTTACTCTTGTCATTCCTTAGTTTTTCGCAATTTTCTCGAAATTAGCTCTAACAATTTTTTTAAAGCTTCCTATTTATTTTAATCATATAATCTATTCGATTCCTCAGAAAATTTTTCCTTAAACAGAGTAACCGGAAGTGCTTTCACCCGTAACCTTGAATAAAATAATTATAAAACTAGAAGTCCCAGCTAAATTAAAATTTATATTTGTCGATATGATTATTCTTGCATGAAAAATCAAGAATTTGGTTAAAACCAGATAATCGGAAGTACCACTTTATTTCCATCGCTTTTAGACATTTCCGAATTTTTGGTTTTTCGTGATTTGTTAATCATCCATCTAAAGATTTTTTTAAGCTTTAGTAAATGTTTTACCTCTTAATTTTGTTTTATACGAATTAAGCGGTTTTTCTAATAAAATTCTTAAAATCGAGTAACCGGAAGTATTAAATGCGTTAAATGTGAATAGCATATCCCAAAAACAAAAGATCCTAGAAAAATTAAATTTTATATATAAGTTTTGCTACATCCCTGACACACCCTAGTAATAGTTTCATTAAAATCGAACGATCGAAAGTGCAACTTCATTCTAATGACTTTTGCAAGAATTTTTTAGCTTGGCTCTTACAACTATGATGCTATTTTACGTGAACTAATTGGTTTCTCTGAAATTTGTTGAAGCGAGTTATCGAGGAAAATATTTGGAGTTATTCAGCGTTTTGCGTATCTAGTAATTTGGATGGTTGACTATTACAATTATCGTTCTCAAAATAACGGTAACTAGTATTTTGATTATTTGTGGACATTATTCGAATATCCATAATATACGCGTATATCAAATATTTCTGCTGACTGTCTTTACACTTTCTATATCATGATTGGGCAATTCCATGTCAAGTGGTCTAATTTTTAATATGATCCCAGCTCGTCCATATCAGATTTTGTTCAAATTTGGTATGTAGGTTTCTTACATAACCAAAGGAAATTTTACACATTTTAGCTAACAATTTTTAATACTTGATGCGCACTAGCCCCTGAAGTGGAGGCTATCTAAATCTCTCGGGGACATCTATAAACTTTTTGCCATTTTTGCAGGACTGTAATTCAATGAATAAGTATGTAAAAGATTTAAAATTTTGCAAGCTTGTTTAGCAGTCTATATTATTTAAATTCTGCAAACTTGAGGCCAATTGATTGATTTATTGTGCTACAAGGGGCACTCAAAGTCTTTATTAAATTTGTTGCAACAAACTTTTCCTCAGATAGCTATATCTTTTGATGTAGTTGAATTAGGTAGCTCTTCTTTTGTCATTTTATTATAGAGCAGCTTTTTGATAGAACTTGCAAGTTTTATCTCTTTTCCTTTCATATTTTTTAAGATAATTGAGAGTAAAGTTGACATAAAAAGCTTTCGCTACAAATTTAAGCGATCTTTAAGCTTCTATATCTGAGAAAGGATACCTGATCCATAGTTTATTTAAGTACCATTGGAAATAGCATGGTTTTTTCTACAAAATATCAATTTTTCAGGATTACTTTTTTCCTTGACTGTATAAAATTATTTATTAAACTTTTTCTCACAACTCTCATTGCAAATAAATTAAACTTTATATGAATATACTTTGATTATAAAGGGTCTTCCAATAAGAGGTTTCATTTTGATATGTAAAAAAAAAACAAGTATTCAAAGCGAAATCATCGGATTTTTATTAAATTGTAAAGAGG